>LPNX010522456.1:110267-127923 GCA_001517045.1 Pseudotsuga menziesii | reverse complement strand
CACTAAGCAAGCTACAACACTTGTTAGGAAATCGAATGAGTAGAGATATAATGTCTGCAACATTCTGCATACATCCTTCACTTGAATGATGTTAGTTCTTGGCAATCCTATAGAGTCCAGGTTTGGTTTCTCTATTGGTTGCTTCTTGGAATTTATAATAAACTTAGGCCAATATCATGATTCGACTATGAGGTGCTAATTTCAGTATAATTTGGGTTAGGTAATACTAGGCCATTAATGGACAATCATGAATCTTATGGTTTATGCTTTGGGTCTTGAAGCAAGTACTAGGTATTTTGATGTCCTCCATTTTTTATTTGAACATTTTATATCAATTTTTAACGTGTCTGATTTTTTTTTGCCCCTCTTGCAATTAACACGATAAGATGACCTTTGTGGTTTATATAGTTGGTTAGATTTAGAATTGTTCCCTGGTGTGAGTGATATTTGAGGTTTCCTTGCCCTTTTTCCATCCCCTTAGTTTCATCAAATCATTGAGGAAGGCATGATATAGTTAATTTAAGAGGGTTTTGATTTGTGCAGAATAGTCTTTTTTGGTTCTTTTCTACTATGGGATTTCCTTAGGGTTTCCTTAGGGTTGAAAATTAGTATGGGAAAACAAGTTAGCGTTGCCTTAGGGTTGAAAATTAATATGGGAAAACAAGCATCATCATGACAAGTTGAAAGGAATAAATCATAAAATATTACAGATAGATATAAATGTATTTAAAACATTCTTTTCATCCTGAATGTGCCAAGTAGCAGATCTGGAAATGTCCTCTCTTCACCACCATGGATTAGATATATATAGATGTGATTGTTGTAGGTTACCACTCGGAAATATGCCTCTGAAGTGTTGGGTTATGCACTACATAGTAGCACTGAAGAGGTTAAAACATCCACTCTATAGGATCTCCAAGAACTCAACATCGTTATTTGTCCATTACTATAAAGGCAATGTACTAGAAGATTTGCCTGGACTGTAATACCCCCGGTTTTGACCCCGGTTGCATTAAAAGGTACAGGATGTATGTATTGTAATTAATAGTGGTGTGGAGCTAAAGAAAAAATCCCCACCATCGATTTGGTTGTGTTATGTTTCGGCAATGGGGATTGTTACCGATGGTATATCGTGCTATTCGACACATTATAGTTTTGGCATCATGTAAATATGCAAATTAATTAAAATGAACCTATAACCAGCTATGACACTACAACGTTAATGAAAAGAGCATGATTCCTAAGGTTAAGGGGGGGGGGGGATTGTCTAACCCGTGAAAGGCATTGGGAGATTTCCATGTGTCGACCACCCATTTAAACTCTTGTTGTCTGGGAGAAGTTATTGCTGAGTAGTGGTGGATGTGGTAGGACTGTCAGTCCTTGCCCACGTGCCCACTCCACCAGCAGACTCTTCCTATTCACATCACGTGGGGCAGAAGAAATATTCTCTCCACTCTCCCATGAGGGTGTTCTTTTGTTTGGTCTTTCTCACTCTCATGCAGGGCAGTTCTTGTTCTTCCTCCCATAGAGAGAGTTTTCCTGTTCACTCTCCCTACACACCGGTGGGAAAAGAGGCATTGTCCTCTTCACGCACAAGGTTCCCTTTTGTTTCGGACTCATGCAGCAAGTTGGGAAGCATGTTCTGTCACCCATCATTTTCTTGTGAATGAGCCTTCATGTTCTGGCGGTGTGTATGTCTGTCTCCATACCGATTTGGCATTCTGTGTATGTGTTTCCCCTGTCCAAGCTAAGAATCAGACATTCACCTCTATTGGGGGTTTGTTGTGAGTTTGTGCTTCTCCCATTGTTGCAGTTGTAAAAGAGTGGTTCTTGTTTTTCCCCTGGTTTTGGGTTGCTACATGTGCAAACATATTTTGGGATTGTTGCTGAGTTGTTTTGGCCACACTAGGGCCAAGAACAACTCTGAATCATCTTGTTTGACTTGAGCTATGTTCCCCATTTCATTTTGGCTATCACCCTGTTGTCTTTATTTTCGTCATAGAGCTGTGAACTACTTCTTTCACTCTGGGTATGTAGTGGTTGGTATTCAGACTGTTTATAGTAGGATTGGAGGCTAGGTATGCTTGAGAAACCTAGTGTTGGGAGCCACTCAGACAGAGTTAGACTGTTGGCTTGCTTCTCTGCAACCCTTGAAGAGCATTGGAAAGGGAAGTCAGGGCCTGAGGGACTGTGAAGCAGAGAAAGGACTAATTTTTGGTGTTGGGTGTGTGGATGTCTTAGAATTCAGGCTAGCTCCGGTGTAGGCATCCTTAACTCTCCATTGAGATCACCAGCTTAGCATTTAGCCTTTCTTAGCTCCTTCACGACCTAATAAGCCCAACTGTGTTGAATTGGTTGTTTTATGTAAAACTTGGCTATGTGTAAGCTTGCTTTGACCCTTATTCCTTGGAGAATCATGCCCAACTCGGTGGTGGCAGTGTTGCTGAGAGTTGATGAACACGCTGGTCTATGGTTGGGTGGAACATTGCAACGATGTAGCTGGTTACAGGACGAGATATTTATAAGATAAGCATTCTTGTCCATTTTGCTTCTACATTCACATTTACTGTCTATTGTCTAATGAATGATGATGAACATGTTGATGCCTAAATGAATGCATGTTGTTTCCTCTGTGCATATGAATGACCAGATATCTTCGTATGTTTTATGTTTGAGCATTTTATTTAAGTTTATATGCATGTTCATGTTCATGGGGCTGTTTGGGGCTATTTTCCCAGAGGTTTTTGAAGAAAACATCGAAAAATGTTAGAGGATCGGACCATTGATAAACATGATGGGAAGGATTTAGTTTTTTATGCATCCACCGTTACGGCTATCATGTGAAGTATCCTCTCGATGGTTATAGGTTTTAACCATCAATGCTCCGATTGCTGACATAGTGGGAACGTTCAGTTCTAAATCTCTGACACATAGCGATTAGGTGTTTCGACCTCCAATAGGGTGCATGGCTGCGGAACCCATAGTTGGTTGGATTGCCGCCATTACGGTTTCCTAAGGAACTATCCACCCGATGGATAGTGCTACTGATCGCCGATGCCACGGAAGGTAATTTTTCGATCATCGACACATCAAAGGAAATCGGTTGTTGAGGTCATCGATACTACGCTGTGGAAGTGGGGTTCCTCGCCGATGATGTAGTGGTTAAAATTCCCGATCACCGACACATATTAGTTTTGGCATCGCTGATAAATGATAAAGACTGGAAGCCAAGACAACTAAGGATCCAATACGGTGAAAAATTGCAATTGTTGGAGCCGTCGATACTGTGGAAAACTGTAGTTGTTGGAGCCACCTATACTGCAAAAAACCTTAGTTGTTTGAGCCGTTGACACCACGGAAGAGGTTAGTTGTTAGGGCAGTCGATAAGCGCGGGAGCAAATTGTTGATTTGATTGCCGAAGTGTCGAAAAATTAGTTGGGATGAGACCCGATTTTGACAAAGGAAAATTTTGGGAATTTTCAACAAATCTCAGCTAGTGCTCAGTAAATTTTTCAGTGAACTTTTCATTGGATTTTTCAGAAGTTTCAGGGATGAAAAGGAACAAAATTTTAGGTGGCTGAAGCTAGCATTCCAGACCAAAATACAGTTGTCATCATTTTATAAGTGGTGTGGTTTTCACACCCAAAGACAAAATGAAGCATGTGGATAGGAATTGGAAGCTTATCCAACAAGGAATAGGGGAGAGCCACCAGAATTCGAATGTAGAGCAGAAAAGTACTAGTGATTGCTTGAAAAAGAAATGTGTTGCTGTCAATGTGGACAAATCCAAGAATTGCATGCCTAGAGGTAGCAAGGACTATGAAGTCAAACCATCTGTTGTGTGGAAGAGGAGTTCCATGTAAAGATGAGGGACTTGAAAAGAGAAATTTTCTTAAACCCTATCTTGCTAATTGTAATTACATTTTATAAGTCTTGTACATAAAATGTTTGAGGATATTCCTTACATGCATAGGATATTACATGTTGGTGAATTATACATTTATAATGAACCACTAATGGTAATTATTGCATTGGTGTTGGCATTAGTGTAAAAACCAACACCAACATGGACATGGCTGAATATGTTGTTGATGCTGACGAATGTGACCAACAACCCTATGGAGAAAGGGATAAGGAAACAAGTCCAGAATCAAATATTGGCGAGCAAATTCTACAATCTCTTGCAAAGGACCAACCAAACTAGTGATGTCAAGGGTGTAAGTAGGACCCATGAAGTCAAGGGTTTAATTACGACAATTGCATGGAGTGGTAAAAGCAAGAGATCTCATACCATGTGGGTATTGGAAATTTATACTACATTCACATAGAAATGTGTCATGCCTATATATGTTGTTATGAACATAGTAACTCAAAGAAAGTGAGTACTGATGGTCTTGATTACGGTAGGGCATCCTATATGAGGTAGTCATGGTTAAGCCATAGTATGTTTAAATGAATAGTATTCCTGAATGAATGCAAGGTAGCGTTGAGTAGAGATGCATTAAAATGTTTTATAAATCTTGTAGTTATGCATTGAATGGATGCATGTGAAAAGTATAAGTAAATGTTGTAGATATGCATACATCAGTATGGGTGCAAATGTTGTGATGCATTGCATGAATGCATCGAGGTAGTGCATATGTTATTATGAATAACCAATGGCTGAAATGATGAATTGATGATAATTATAGAACCATTTCAAGAGCTATTATGAATGTAGGATAGTAAGTGCATGAAGAGGGTAGTCATAATCAATTGGCTGCCGGAAATGCTCTATGGAAGGGCAAGGTGGTACAAATGATATGCTTGTGAAGTAAGAAGTATATAAACCTTTCATTTAAATTACACAAATGAGGAGCTTGTACCTTGTAATTTAAAGTATGATAATGATTGCGTGAGGTAAATGAGTTTTGGTAATATTGATGTGATTAACAGTTGGAAGTATTTGAATTTTATAAATTTTGAAAATGCTTCAGTGATTGTTGCAGCAATGACAAGGTTATATGCATC
Organism: Pseudotsuga menziesii; assembly: GCA_001517045.1. Taxonomy (NCBI): domain Eukaryota; kingdom Viridiplantae; phylum Streptophyta; class Pinopsida; order Pinales; family Pinaceae; genus Pseudotsuga; species Pseudotsuga menziesii. Next base: position 122,913 of record LPNX010522456.1, on the reverse strand, counting down.
AAGACTTACCAAGTGTTTGGATTATTGAAGTTCAGGTTTCAGGTAGATTGTTTGGATCATGGCAATGAGAATAAGACCATGACAAAGGCCAGAATCTACCATGTGAAAGAGCCAAACCTTATGAGAAGAGTCTCATGGCTGTTAAAATAGTTTAATTGTGTCAAGAAGATGCATTGTAAGTGGATGCTCATGTGATGCTAGTAAGCATAAATTATAATGGGAATAGTGGTGCTTCTTACAAGAGGCCAACAAATGAGGGCCACCTCATTGCTAAGAAAATCAATTTCTATCGTAGACAGAGTTGCAAATTCCTATTGAATTGAATTATTAATTTCATTGTTTGGTTACGGAACAATCAAATTTTGATTGTATTATCAGATAATGATTGACTATTTGGCTACTTGATGAATGTGCTAGGGGTACACATTGCAGGAAGATCATGTGTGATGGCCTGCAGGAGCCAAACTTCATGGGGAGGTTTTTCCCTTATCTTGGAGATGGGTTTCAGGTGAAACTCCATTGGACATTTTGGAAATATCTCATCTACACTACATGTTTGGTAAGAAACATGAGTGACATGGTATAGGTTATGTCGGTAAGACATGTGTGGATATGAAATGTAAAAAGGATTTGGGATGGAAAACCAAGGGACTATCAACTCAAAGAAGGGAGCCCCCATTCCTCCTTAACGAAGGAATACTTCCTCGGAAAATGGATAAGTGTTCTATTACCCTAGCTAAGAATTGTTAAATTCAATATGCAGAGCATGTTTTGATTTTATTTCCATTATGGGAGATTGCTTGAGTATGAATAGGTCCTACATGAAACAAATCGGAAAGGGGTGCACACTTTCTTGATGTCGGATCATGAAATGGTTTTCAATATTGATTACACCCTTAGGAGTGGACGCACTCCTCATGTCTCAATAGTTGGTAGTGAATGATGTGAAATATGATTAAAGTTTTAGAGCAATAATGCTGATGAGTTTTCCTATATTGCTTGTGTTGTCAGGATAAATAGATGCAGTTTGGTGTTGCACACTAAATGGACAATGGCTTGGGCTCATCCTACCTTCTACTGAAGAGTACAGAGAAGGAGACTTTCACGAGGGACTAAAGTGAAGAGAAGGGAATGGTTTCTTGTCTAGTATGGGGTAGTGGAATTAGATCTCATTGCTGGAAACTAAATCTAGAAATGGTCATGGTAAAGTTCCAAGCCCAGTCGGTGTGAAGGTGTACTGGCTGAACGGTCTGATAAACCCAACTATAGGTTGGCTTGAATGTGTAATTATTTGACATTGTGGAAATTGTGGGAATGTTACAATGTTGGCTTAACTACCTATAGTCTTATAAACCCATCTGTTAGCTGGATTGCTTGAGTAGCCTGATAAACCCAGTAAGTGTATTGGCTTGATTGGCTACAGCCTGATAAACCCAATTGTATATTGGCTTGGCTGGACAGTGCGATAAACCCAACTGTAGGTTGGCCTCACTGTGCTTGATATGTGTAGAAGGATGATGTGGAGAATCCTGGGTGCTAACCTAACATCCAAGTCCATAGGAAATCCGAAGGCTTGCAAAGCGAAGTAGGATCCTGTGGGCCAAAGAGGAAACGCACAATACAGATGAGTATTAGATTATTTTGCAATTTCTTGCGTATCAATATACATGTGTATATGATTTGGATATGATATTCTAAGCTCTTGTTTAAGAGATAAAAACCATTCAGAATAAACTAAACATGTGGATCTATTCAATGTTTGAATATAGGTATCACTGGGAGTGAGGACTATGAGAGCATCCTAGCGGTGCATCTGGACATGTGAATGTCCTGAAGAGCTCAAAATGAGCAGTAATGAAAAAGGTACTAGTGAGACTGTGAAGGTCCTAGCAGCCGAGACAAACCATATGGGGAGGCTCCATGGTTGAGAGGTCTAAAATAGACCGGAGAAACTAAGTGTCATGACTAAGAGGGATTGGTCCAGCATTCACGGTGAAGTGAAAGAGGCTGAGAGCATGAAAACCATAGCGGTAGTGTGGGTTTCACGATGGAACAAGACAAAGAGGGGAAAAAATCTGGTTTCTCTCTCTTTCCTTTTTTGATTATATATATATATACACACACACACTTATGCATTGTGAAAACAAAAGATTGTTGAATGCATGTATGACTGAAAATAGAATGTGTGTATTTGCTTAAAGTAAATTGTGAATGCTGGAATAGTTAATTCCCTGCCTAAGAATGGACATGATTGAGCTCATGTGCTTGCTCGGAAGGAATGAAAAATATGAAAGTTTCCTTGATGAAACTTGGACTATCATGCCAATTGGGAAATTAATTGACTGATTTTAATGCCTATATTATGCTTGGTCTAACAAAATTTCAATGATGCATTTCACAGGTGAGAAAAGTGAAATCCAGTAGTGCACATTGATCATGGCAGCAGACCAAAAGATGTTGGACTTGGATGGAAGTCTCCTTCAAATGATTTCCAAGACTCAAGAGAATCTTGGAGAGATCCTCAAGATACAGAAAAGGCAGAATGAGATGAACCACTAGATTTTGCAAGAATCTATTGCTTTGCAAAAGGAGGTAAAAATCCTTCTGGAAACAATCCATAAAGGAAAGGAAAGTGGATCAATGATGCGACATTCGTCCAAGTGACCCGTTAAGAAACATTCCAGGCATGAAGACTCAAAGGAAATTGAGCAAGTAAAGATGAAGCAGCCAGCGAAATGTTGGAAATGCGAAGGACATCATTACCACCGGGACTACTCAACGAGGGAACATAAAGAGGGTAGCAGCCACAAAGTTTCTATACTTGGGAATGAGCCGAAAGATGAGAACCAACAAGAGAAGCTCATGGAATCCGAGGGGCTTGGTCCTAAAAGTTTAAGTAGATAATTGATCGTGGGATAGATCTACAAAATTTTAAAATTTTGGATGTCCAAACTGTATATGTATTCCTATGTATTGGAACACTGAGGACAATGTTGTTCCAAGGGGGAGGGATTGTAATAACCCCATTTTTGACCCCGGTTGCATTAAAGGTAATCATTGAGGATCGTTGCCGATGGTATATTGTGCTATCCGACACATTATAGTTTTGGCATCATGTAAATATGCACATTAATTAAAATGAACCTACAGCCAGCTACGATGGTGCAACATTAATGAAAAGGGCATGATTCCTAAGGTTAACAGGGGGGGATTGTCTAACCCATGAGGGCCATTAGTAGATTTCCATATGTCGACCACCCATTTAAACTTCTACTATCTGGGAGCATTTATTACTGAGTAGTGGTGGGTGTGGTAGGACTGCCAGTCCTTGCCCATGTGCCCACTCCACCAGCGGACTCTTCATCTTCATGTCGCATGGGGAAGAAGAAATATTATCTCCACTCTCCCACGAGGGAGTTCTTCGATTTGGTCTTGCTCACTCTCACGTAGGGCAGTTCTTGTTCTTCCTCCCACAGAGAGAGTCATCTTGTTCACACTCCCTATGCACCAATGGGAAAAGGGGCAATGTCCTCCTCATGCACAAGGTTCCCTTTTGTTTTGGACTCACGTAGTGAATTGGGAAGCATGTTCTACCACCCATGATTTTCCTGTGAATGAGCCTTCGCATTTTGGCGGTGAGTATCTTTTTCTCCATACTAATCTAGGGTTCTGTGTATGTGTTTTCCCTATCTAGGATGAGAATCAGACCTTCACCTCCATTGGGGGTTTGTTGTGAGTTTCTGTTTCTCCCGTTGCTGCAGTGGTAAAAGCGTGGCTATTGTTCTTCCCCTAGTTTGGGTTGCTGCATGTGCAAACATCTTTCAGGATTGTTGTTGAGTTGTTTTGGCCATGCTAGGGCCAAGAACAACTCTGAATTGTCTTGTTTGAATTGAGCTGTGTTCACCATTTCATTTGGGTTGTAGCCCTGTTGTCTTTATTTTAATCATAGAGCTGTGAATTGCTTGTTTCACTGCGGGCATGTAGTGGCTGGTCTTCAGACTGTTTAGAGTAGGATTGGAGGCTGGGTATGCTTGAGAAACCTGGTGTTGGGAGCCACTCAAACAGAGTTAGACTACTGGCTTTCTTCTCCACAACCCTTGAAGAGCGTTGGAAAGGGAAGTCAAGGCCTGAGGGAGTGTGAAGCAGAGAAATGACTGATTTTTGGTGTTGGGTGTGTGTATGTCTTAGAATTCAGGCTAGCTCTAGTGTAGGCATCCTTAGCTCTCCATTGAGACCACCATCTTAGCATTTAGCCTTTCCTAGCTCCTTGATGGCCTGATAAACCAAAATGTGTTGACTTAGCTATTTTGTGTAAACCTTCTCTATGTGTAAGCCTGCTTTGACCCTTATTCCTTGGGGAATCATTCCTAGCTCGGGGGTGGTAGTGTTGCTGAGAGATTGATGAGCACGCTGGCTTATCGTTCGGTGGAATGTTGCAGCAACGTAGCTAGTTGTGGGACGAGATATTTCTAAGATAAGCATTCTTGTCTATTTTGCTTCTACATTCACATTTACTATCTATTGTCTAATGAATCATGATGAACATGTTGATGACTAAATGAATGCATATTTTATCTGCTGTGCATATGAATGACCAGATATCTTGTTATGTTTTATTTTTGAGCATTTTGTTTTAGTTTATACGCATGTTCATGTTCATGGGGCTATTTGGGGCTATTTTCCCAGAGGTTTTTGATGTTTTGCTAGTGTCCTCTTTGTCGGTCAGAGGGTCGGGGATGTTACATGGACTTATTGATTTCACCGTGAAGTTGAACGTAAATGATAAACAAAGAGGAGCACTAAGCAAGCTATAACACTTTGTAGGAAATCGAATGAGTAGAGATATAATGTCTGCAGCAGTCTGCATACATCCTTCACTTGAATGATCGTAGTTCATAAACAAAGAGGAGCACTAAGCAAGCTATAACACTTTGTAGGAAATCGAATGAGTAGAGATATAATGTCTGCAGCAGTCTGCATACATCCTTCACTTGAATGATCGTAGTTCTTGGTTATCCTGTAGAGTGGATGTTTGGTTGTCCTATCAGTTGCCTCTTGGAATTTATAATAAACTTGGCCCAATATCATGATTCGAGCATGAGGTGATTAGTTCACTGGAAATTGGGTTAGGTAATACTTAGCCATTAATGGACAATCATGAATCTTATGGTTTATGCTTTGGGTCTTGAAGCAAGTACTAGGTATTTTGATGTCGTCCATTTTTTATTTGAACATTTTATGTCAATTTTCACCGTGTCTTATTTCTTTTCCCCTCTTACAATTAACACGATAAGATTACCTTTGTGGTTTAGACAGTGATATTTGATGTTTCCTTGCCATTTTTCCATCCCCTTGGTTTCATAAAATCATTGAGGAAGGCATGATATAGTTAATTTAAGATCCTTTTGATTTGTGTGGAATAGCCTTTTTTGGCTCTTTCTACTATGGGATTGCCTTTGGGTTTCCTGAGGGTTGAAAATTAGTATGGGAAAACATGTTGGCGTTTCCTTAGGGTTGAAAATTAATATGGGAAAACAAGCATCATCATGACAAGCTAAAATTAATAAATCAGCAAATATTATAGACTGATATAAATGTATTTAAAACATTCTTTTCATTCCTGAATGTGCCAATTAGCAGATCTAAAAATGTCTGTTCTTCACCACCATGGATTAGATATATATATATTTATATATGATTGCTATAGGTTACCACTGGGAAATATGCCTCCAAGAATGCATGTAACAGCTGGACTGATTTCTTCCATTATTGTTGCGGTACCTATTTGAAATATCCCAACTATGTTCAAGTTAGCATAAAACTCTATTCAAGTTGAAATATCCCAGCTCTGTTATTGTGGTGGTACGTATTTGTGACTTGAAGATACATACTAGATCGGCATAAAACTTTGTTTCTTAGAGCATTATGGGTGAGCAATAGAAGATTGCAAAACAATGATAAGTTACGAATAATCTTCACTATAAAAGGACCTTTGGTTAGGCAAAATAGGGCATCAATTCATCATCCATTGGATTCCTTCAACCATTCATCTCGCTCCCCTTCATTCGTAGGTCTCAAAATATTTACTTCAGGAACAAAGTACTTATACAGTTCGATCAAAGCCATCAGTTGTGCAAGATGCTAAAAGCAAGGATATTGTTTCATGTTTCACTTTTGTTGTCAAAAGGAATACTAAAAAGTTAGGAAGCACCAAAGCTAGTCATTATGTGCATGTGGAATTAATGTAGGGAGAGAAGTCATGTCTACTTTTTTGTTCTCGAATGGGAGCAATGATGAAACCCACATGAAACCACAATAGTGGTTTATAGATGAAAATCATGTCATGGAAATCATAAGGCAACTATCAAACATTGGGAAGAATCATTGCATTGATAGGGAAACTATATACAGAGATGACATGGCGGATGATTGAAAGAGATACCTAAACCATGAAATGTCTACTCGAAATAGGTCAAACCTGTCGCAAAATCTCCCTAAACATTTCCATGTACCCACCGCCATACCTATACATTTAGGAAACTTTCATACCCACTCCAAAGCCCCCAAGAGAAGGGTAACACTAGGTATGAGCTGACTAAACCCAACATTATTAAAAGATATATCTTTGGTGGGGAATCAAATGTCACTTTCAGAAATGAACTTGTTTTGAATAATTAAAATCCTTAATCAACCAAAATATTCGCGCCTTGAGCATAATGAATAAAATACCTACCACAAACTCCTGCTGGAAACTACAAAATACAAGGTTTGATATTTCAAAACATACCAGCATGCACAAAATATTTGCATTCAAATAAAAAAAATTGTGTACAGTTACAAATTTGCAAACATGTAAAAAATGCATTAAAACCAGCACAAAATCAGAAAAGGTCCTTAGTGTTACCCTCCATTTTGTATGGGTGTCCACCAATGATTCTAATCACACTCTCTAGGGGTGAAGTTGTCATGATTATAATCTTGAAATCAAATCTAGGCATTTCTGAGTTGGTTTTGAAATTTGGACAATTTATGGAGTGTAACAGTAGTGAGCCCTTTCATTTCAAGTTATGAGCACACTAGGAGCAATGCTGGGTAGTCCTATGGGTATAAATAGCTCTATAATCAAGTATGAGCATCAAAGGGACAAATATGAGCACTTTAGGAGCATTCTAAAGGTCACAACAAATAGTAAAGCATCTCAAATCAACTATAATTAGGCCAAGTTTAGGATTTGGGCACATTGCAACCCTAAAATATGATCATCAATGGCAATATGAGGAAGTCTTTGCAATTGTGGCTATGAAAATGAGAAATCTATGGGTGAAAGCAACCTTAAAATTTCATTCGTATGCCTTATAGCAGCATCCACATGAATTTTGGGCACAACCAAACCTATTTGATAGTTAAAAAGGGTATTAAGCAACCCTATTTCAGCACCTTAGGCAGCCTTGTGCACCTTAGGGTATCACATTTTTCAACATTATTGGACTTTATGCCATCTAAGTCTCTTATTTGCACCATTTCATAACACTCCTTGGTATCCTTTATTACATCTATGAAGTTCTTTGTAAATAACAACAGTTCTCTCTCGCCTTATCTTTAATTGACAACTAAATTATTTCTCCATCCTTTATAATTTCTTGAGTTCTTATCAAGTGATTTATATCTCCATTGGGCATCTAAAAACTACTTATATTTTACATTTTAGTCCTTCAGTTGACTTGGACTTAATCATGCATTTTATTTATATGTTTGACAAAATGATTCGATATCATCACTCATTTGGACATGTTGAGTGAAAATCTATCATATCTAAAACACTTCTTAGATTATTTTGATGCATAAAATTCAATTACCACCAGCAGAGTGTGTGCTCTAGAATGAAAAAGATATATAGAAGCATACCATATTGATATGTCATCAGAGTTTTTAGGTAACGAACTATAAATGAAAACAAATTATCAACATTATCTGTCAGAAGAGTTGTATCACTTCTGTTTGTCTGTGTTTGAAGTTTCAACCATGCTATCTCCACTTATGCTAATGTTTCTATCTACATGAATAATAGGTGTTTGGTATTGTTGCAAGTCTAGACTAGCTTGAATCTCTAAAGCTTCATACGTGCAAGGCAATTTTCTATGACATTCTATTATCACTTTGGATGTTTTGTAAGCAAGTAAAGACATACTCGTGGTTTAAGTGAATTTGTGAGCTCAACAAGTTGACAATAATCAATATTTGTTTTGCATGATGGAACAACTTGAGGCCACATTCAGAAGTAATAATGAAATAGTGATTCATAATCCCTCTATTTTATGTTGAACAAGTGTTTCATTCCAATATCATATGTCTATCTTTGTCAAAGTGTCCAACAAAGGCATCTAGGATTTGTTGGAAGTGACTAATAGATTCAATGCTAGGTAGTGAAACCATCTAAGAGCTTCATCCTTGAATGAATCAAGGGAAGTTTCAATATAATGTTGTTATCAGAACAAGTATCACCAAAAGCATCAACATGGGAAGCATGGTCTTCGCTAGGGACTCAACTATTGATATTTTGACTTCCTTTATTATTATTATTATTTTAATGCGAAGTGTTAAAATTGGTTCTATTTCAATTTGCAGGCCAGGTTTCTACAAGCAACAGTAAATTGGAAGAATAGTATAAGCTTCAATGGTAACATTTTTTCTTAAACATATACTTCTAGCAGATTAGGAAAAAATGTGCTTGGGTGATATTATGAAGGAACCCAGTGCCTTGCTTTAATGTTAGTTTATGTCAAACTTCAAAGCTTAGTTGAAGGGATGCCAATTTTTCACTTTAGCATGGCTAAGCATTCTTGTTTTGGTTACAAGAACTCTTCTAATTGAACCCAAACCATAAGATCCTACAAAACACCATTAAATAATTTTCCCTGTTTCATAGATTCATGATTTTACCTGTATTTTTGCGGTCTCCTATAAACTATGTTTAGGAATGATTCTTGAAATTGTTTTTTTTAGTTCTAACACGTACTGTTTTTAGTTGCTAAATTACTAATCAATTTTGACATTTGACATGGCTAGACTACAATCCAGATGATTTTAAACTGAACATTGAGTGCAACCATGCAACCCTTTCTAGGCACAGGTAAGTAAACTTCCCACTAACGTTATATCAAATCGCTAATTCTAGTGTCATTGGGTTATAATAAATTTAGTGTAAAGTCTGTCAGTTATCCGCCCCTTGATAGTTTTATTTGTTAAATTTTAATATGCTTAGCTAAGACATCAGTATATGATTTCATTTTTCATAATAAAAGCATATACAAACAGGATCACTGAAAGAAACAGAACCACAAGAACAACACAAATTTATCCTGGGAAAAACCTAAAGGGAAAAACCCAGCAAAAGCTTCCTCAATATAGATGCCCCAAAAAAGGGAAAAAGGTAAAACCAACAAGGATATCAAAAAACTGATTCTCCTCCTTCTCCAGCAACTTCTCTCCTCCATAAGTGCGCTATTCCAAGTGAGTGTATGTGTCACAAATGAGGAGCACTACACCTCTATTTATATTCATCCATTCACTTAAGCTAACTCATTTGACATGTAGGCTCGAGTTAAATCATGTAGGATTGAGTTACACATGTAGGCTCAAGTAACCACACTCGGGTGCTAATGACCCACCTTTACAATTAGCCTAGGACTACCTCATGACTCTTATTAGTTATCTGATTAGGAGCATTGTGGTATAATGTAATACAAGTGGTTCTCCCGGTAGGACCATCGAGGACCACAAAAAGATACATATAGAATATTCTTCGAAGTTACAATATTTCAACACTCCCCCTTAACGAGAAGGGTATTCTACAACAACATCAACAAAAACAAGAGTAGAGATAGGGGACATCATCAACATCAGCAGGGTAAGACATCTATAAATCATTGGAAGCTTTTCAACATCATGTAGTCTTCATCTTCAATCTTCAGTCTTCATCATCAGCAACATCTTCAGTCTTTGATTAGCAACATCTTCAGCATTTTGATCTTTCAATTAGCTACGACATCTTCAGCACTTGGACCTTTCGATCAGCAACATCTTCAACACTTTGATTGTTCGATCAACAACAACATCTTCAGCATTTTGACCTTTCGATCAGCAACATCTTGAGCACTTTGACTTTTTGATCAGCAACAACATCTTCAGCATTTTGACCTTTCGATCAGCAGCAACATCTTCAGTACTTTGACCTCTCGATCAACAATATCATCATGAACACTTTTCCCTTTCGATCAATAGCAACATCCTCATCATCATCATATTCTGATCTGTCGATCATAATCATCATCACATTCATTTTTTTTCTTTTTTTCTTTTTCAATCAGAAACATCATCATCATAATCTGATCTTTCGATCAGAAACATCATCAACATAGGAACATCATCATCATACTCTGATCTTTCGATCAGAAAAATCATCAACATAATCTGATCTTTCGATCAGAAACATCATCATCATAGTGCGCCATCATCATATTCTGATCTTTAGATCAGGACGTCATCATCATCATACCCTGATCTTTCGATCAGTATGTCATCATCATCATACTCTGATATTTCGATCAGTACGTCATCATCATCATACTCTGATATTTCAATCAGTACGGCATCATTCATCATCAGCAACAACCTACAATCCATAACTTAAAGACGAAAAGTATTTGGATTACTTTTGGACCTAAAGTCCAGGGATGATGCAATCCCACCACATTCTCGACAACCGAAGTTACCGGATTGATTACGGGAGAATCAGCCCCTATCAATTTAGGACTAAGTCCAAGGACGATGCAATCCTACCACATTCTTGACGACCGAAGTCACCGGATACAATTACGGGATAATCACTCCCTATCACTTTAGGACTTGAGTCCAAGGATGATGCAATCCTACCACATTCTCAATGACCGAAGTCACTGCATACAATTACGGGATAATCACTCCCTATCACTTTAGGACTTGAGTCCAAGGATGATGCAATCCTACCACATTCTCGACAACCGAAGTCACCGGATACAATTACGGGATAATCACTCCCTATCACTTTAGGACTTGAGTCCAAGGATGATGCAATCCTACAACATTCTCGACGACCGAAGCCACCCGATACAATTACGGGATAATCACTCCCTATCACTTTAGGACTATGTCCAAGGATGATGCAATCCTACCACATTATCGAGGACCGAGGTCACCGGATCTATTATGGACAGATGTCCCAGGATGATACAATCCCTTTTCATTCTCGAAGATCGGGGTCTCCGGATCACTTTAGGGCAAGTGCCCAGGGATGATACAATCCCACCACGTTCTCGAGGACCAAGGTCACCGGATCTATTATAGAAAGATGTACCGGGATGATACAATCCCTCTTCATTCTTGAAGACCGAGGTCTTTGGATCACTTTAGGGCAAGTGCCCAGGGATGATACAATCCCACTGCAACATCACTACTCCCCCTTTTGAAGAAGATCTTTTCGAACCACACCAAGCTTGTCTCGAAAGTGTTCGAACTCTACTCGAGGTAGAGGCTTCATCAGTACAACATCATCCAAACCATCATCATCTACATCTTCAGTATGTGATTACTGAACTATCACTATCTGTATCTCCAGTATGTGAATACTGAAAGCATCATCATCTATATCTTCAGTATAGAAATACTGAATCACCATCATCTGTATCTACAGTATGTAAATACTGAAGTATCATCTATATCTTCAGTATGGGAATACTGAAATCATCATCATCTATATCTTCAGTATGGGAATATTGAAACATCATCATCTCTATATTCAGTATAGAAATACTGAATCACCATCATCTGCATCTATAGTATCATCATCTGCATCTTATCTTGTAAGTATAAATACCAGATTTCTATGTGTTACGTTGGAACACAGGGTTCTTTGTCATCACAACTATGTTTATCACATAGAATCATTGTAGTGTCCATCTTCAGGTCAAAGAGACCTGATATCATCTTCTGAAGCCATATGGATTTACATCTTAGTAGAGCAATCTGCTATGTATTCTGCTTCAACCATGCTAAAAGAAACACTAGACTGTTTCCTGCTAAACCATGAACTCATAGAAGACCTCAAACAAAAGCATCTACCTGATGTGCTTTTCCTATCTGAGATACTTCCATCCCAGTCTGCATCTGTGTAGCCATACAATCTATACTCATGGTTACCATCATACTATAGACCAAAGTCTATAGTCCCTTTCAGATATCTCATCACATGTTTTGCAGCTACTAGGTGAACCCGTCTTAGTTGAACAAGATATTGACTTAAGGTGTTCACAGCAAAACAAATGTCTGGTCTGGTATTTGTTAAGCACATCAATGACACAATGATCTGTCTATAGTGAGTCACATCCACTAACTCTAATGAGTCATCAGCTAACAGCTTCTGGTTGGAATCCATGGGTGTGTCCATGACTTTGCATTCCAACATATTGAATCTCTTCAATATCTCTACCACATACTTTCCCTGGTTGAGAAAGATTCCTTCTGAACTTTGCCATACTTCCAGACCTAGGAAATAATGCATTAACCCAAGGTCTTTCATCTCAAATTCTTCTGCTAGTTTCTTCTTGCCTTC
>LPNX010522456.1:67509-110086 GCA_001517045.1 Pseudotsuga menziesii | reverse complement strand
CTCTTACTAATAGAAACTTCTAGCCACAACTCTTACCTTACTTCTATCAGCAACATATTTTATCTTGCAAATCCATTTGGAAGATACCACATTCTTTCTTTCCGGTTTGACTACTATATCCCAAACATCATTCTAGTATCACAACATCTTCTATGAGTTTGTATTCTCAAGTCATCAACATATCCTAGTCTTCTGCATTCAACCTTGAAGGTTGGAACCCACTTTATTCTTGGTAAAGTCTCTATCCATCACAAAGCTATTCATCATGTCGTACCATGTCGAACTCAGATATAATTTTCTGTAGTCACTCCCCCTGAAGTGGAGTATCATCTTCCCTCTTCATTCTGCACAGGTGGTTCTATGCTTGATATATACTGGTCAATAGAGTATGTTATCTCATAGTCTATTCTTTCTAGGGAGAATCACGAACCTTGCTTTGTAAACTTGTTCCATCATATCGTATACATCATTCCCCATGATCAACTATTATTCTTTGATCATAGCTTCTTTCATAGCATTCTTTTCTTCATCTTGAGTTATCTCTTGTACCCATGGTGGTCTTCATCCTTCAAGGTGGATCTACCACTCTCCAAAGCTCTTTCTTCCGTCATGGTGTCTCTGACCCTGGGAGCTTCAGATTCATGTTTATTGGAGTGAATCTTGAATTGGCATCACTTGTTCTTCAGAACAAGTCTCATCCTTCTTTTCTTGTAGGAGGTTGTACATGACCTTTCATAAACTTTCTAGATGCCTTCCATCTCCACCATGACATTATTGAGATTGTGCACTAATCCAATATGTCAGCAAAGAGGTTTGATAAGTAGAAATGGAGAGTTGTATAGCACCATCACATGCATATTAGTAGTATACATTCATTAATGCAAACAATCTATCATGCATAACACATCAACTGAATATAATCAAATGCATAACAAAACAATATCATTAAATGACAATTGAATACTTATCTTTTGTTTGTTTCATGGGTATACTCCTTCTTGATCATTTTGCTTCATCATCTTCTTCATTCATGAAATCATCATTTCTTATCAAGATGATAAGATGGATAAGAGGTTCTTTAAGAATTGAGTTCTTCATATTCCTCATCGCTTGAGGGATCTTCTTTGAATGGTGAGAGCTTGATCTTCAATTGCTTCCATCAAGCTTCTTCTTCTTCCCAAAGTCTGTTGAAAGTAATTACTTCCTTCTGGCACACATTCTTTGCGTGAAGGAATCCCATGATCCTAGGAGGCCATTCAAGGTGGCTATCACCACTTCTGCATTCTGGATCTTCACATTCTTCAACTGTTTTCTCAAAGCCATCTTCTGATTTAAGTTATTATATTCAAATAGCTTGGTCAAGGAATCAAACATCTTCAGTTTCTTTGGGGAGACACTTGTGGTACAAGTTGATTCATGACTGAATTAGCAATGATCTTCTTGGCCTTGACCAAGTTCTTCTTGTGTAAGGCTTCTAGCCTCATCTCCCTCTGGAATTGGAACCTCTATACTCATGTAGGTGTCCAAAAAATTTTCTTCAAAGAGATCATATACTTCTAGGCTTGGAATTTTTCAACTTCACCAAGCTTATCATCAAGCTAATGTGATAGATCACTTTGAAATGAGAACCTCAAATGAAAATAGCAAAGGATTAGATTTTACCGATTTGAGGTGTCCGTCTTGGTTCCGAAGCTCGCTGATCTAGGGTTTGTCACAGAAACCCTAATTTCAAAAACTTAGAATATTTCAGATCTGATTGGCTAGACAGATATATCTGTTCAAATGGAGCTGTCCAATGTACTCCATTTCTGAAAACAGTGGAAAGAATCTCCTGGAACAGGAAGCCCTAATTTTCCAATTTATCCAGCAGAAATTCTTGTTACCATTTCTGTGATATCTCCAAAATTTATGCTCCCTTGTGACTGAAATTTTTAATGAGGTAACCTTGCATGTCCCTGATCCAAAATCATATGTTTCATCATAGTTGGTTTCACCATTTGGGATTTATGATCCTTTTCCCAAGGTGACCTATTACAGGACTGTTCAGAACAATGAAGTTGTACGAAATGCCATGTGTCACTGGTTCATCTTCTAAGTCTGATATTCAGACCACTGAAATTAAATTCTGTTCCCTTTCTAAAAAATCTTCAGGAATTCCATTTGGACCTCTGTAGCCCAAGATATTGCAATGCTCCCCAGGTGTCCTGTTTAGGGATGAATTCTGGAAGAGGCTAGAACCCTAACTTGGAGAGAACATATCTTCTGGAATATAGCGAATATGAGGATGAATTTTGGACACAGTGTTCATCCAGATTTTATATTCCCCCCCTATAATTTTCAGCTCCTGATCCTTCACCAATATTGGAATATAGCGAATGTACCAAAACCTAGCAGTTTTAGTATTTAGGGTTTTTCTAGCTCAGGGTCAAACTAGGGTTTGAATTTTCCAGAGTTTCACCCAACCAAATTTATTGATCCAGGTCTCTAAACTTCGATTTTGATGAGGATAAAAATCCTATGCTGGTCTCACTCAAAAATTCCTCTTCTGTAGAAAGCCCTAATTTCCACATCGAAAACTGAAAATGCTCGGAATCGAATTCCGCTTCGACAGAAAGATACACCCTTCAACGGAGAGTCAGCCTAGCCTTATTTTGCTGATTGGTTGTGGAGAGAGAACCAAAAAATAAGAATCCCTAGATTCTGTATCTTGTGAAATATGCCCTATTCAGGTTAGCTCTGATACCATGTTAAATTTTCATATGCTTAGCTAAGACATCAGTATATCATTTCATTTTTCATAATAAAAGCATATAAAAATAGGATCACTGAAAGAAACAGAATCACAAGAACAACAAAGATTTATCCTCGAAAAACCCTAAAGGGAAAAACCCAGCAAAAGCTTCCTCAATATAGATGCCCCAAAAAAGGGAAAAAGGTAAAACCAACAAGGAGATCAAAAAATTGATTCTCCTCCTTCTCCAACAACTTCTCTCCTCGACAAGTGCGCTATTCCAAGTGAGTGTATGTGTCACAAATGAGGAGCACTACACCTCTATTTATATTTATCCGTTCACTTAAGTTAACTCATTTGACATGTAGGCTCGAGTTAAATCATGTAGGCTCGAGTTACACATGTAGGCTCAAGTAACCACACTGGGGTGCTAATGACCCACCTTTACAATTAGCCTGGGACTACCTCATGACTCTTATTAGTTATCCGATTAGGAACATCGGGGTACAATAGTACAAGTGATTCTCCCAGTAGGACCATCGGGGACCACAAAAATATACATATAGAATATTCTTCGAAGTTACAATATTTCAACATTATTTCCTTATGATTTCTCCTAGGGACCAAATTATATGTTTATTTCTGAATGTTTACAGTCCAGTAGTAAAATGGATGATATATTTGGGAATTAATATATGATGACTTTTGTCAGTTGTCATCACGAGCTAGAAATGGCACGAATTTATGGGATGCTTTGTAATATTGATGCAAACACCGTAGATTCCCAGACAGGTAATGGGGCTTATAGTCCTATTTTTTTTTATTGAATTCATAAGTTTCCACTTTCGAAGAATGGATCACATCCATTTCTAAGCTAATATTTTATATTTTGTATTCAACATGTCTAGGTTGGGATACTGATCAATTTCTCATAGATATTAGTGAAGAAAATTTAACCATGTTGACTGTTAGAATGTAATACTTTCTTTTTATCCAAAGAAGTCTCTAATTCCTTTCATGTTTATGAATGTCATAAAAATTGTAAAATCCTACTTACACAACATCTTTAACTTTTATTCAGGGTGGGCTTGCACCTGGTGATTTCAACTTTGATGCAAAACTATAAGTACTCTGGAAGTTGTCAACTTATACATTCCTCATTATGACCAACCACAAAAGATTCGTGCGTTCAAGGAATTCAAATGTTACCACTGGTACTACATGTTTAAGTGAACTACACTACACCTATCAATCTTTTTTTTTTTAATTCTACTACCAGGCGTCGCTTTTCCAATGACGTTCCAATGGTTTTGTTGAAGCTCCAACACCTTCAGCCGATGGTTAACCAATGCTTTTGTTGAAGCTCCAACACCTTTCTCATCGAATATTCGATGCTTTTCAAAAAACCACCGATGGCTTTGCCATGCCTCCGACACTTCAGCCCGTTGGAAGGTCTTCCCTTCAAGTGTCGGATATTCGATGTTTTTTCCATGACTTTGACACTTCAGCCCGTCAGAAGGCCGATGCTTCAAGTGTCGGTATGTGTCGGATATTCAATCGTTTTTGCAAGTTTTTAGTGACACTTTGAAATAGATAACTGTCGAATATGCGACACCATGGTTGCATTCGATATTTGACCGACATTGATAACACGTCAAATATCTGATGGTATTCCACCGTCGGCCAAAAAAAGTACATGTGTCGAAGATGCGACAAAGAAGTGTCAAATTTCAGACATGCAAGGTGTTAGATTTTGGGCTCAATTTCTGTTATCTAAGGCATTGGCTCAACCTTCAACGGGAAACCAAATCCACTAAGGGGAGAGGCTAGTGGTTAACGATGCCTCGGGGATCTACTGAATTTTAACCTACTTTCTTTACAATTTCGATGATGTAGCAAGAGGAAGCTAACTACCTTAAATAATGGTAGATTGTGTGGTGGTCAAAACTAGGGTAAGAACAACATTAATGTACATGCATATATATAAGACAATTATATATGTGTGTGTGTGTGTGTGTGTGTGTGTGTGTGTGTGTGTGTATAGATAGATAGATAAATAGATAGATAGATATACATATATGTGAACCTAATATATATGGAGAGAGATATATATAGGTATATATGAATTAGAATCTACGGGATAAATAATTGAATGAATAAGTTGTTTACATAAACAAATTGTTCATACAGTATAAGTATATTAATGAGATTTTACATATATATAAACTGTTATATATATTTCATTAACATAAAAAAGAGAGTTATCTTATATAGGTTGTTTAATAACAAGTATACAAAAGGATATTCCTTATAAAATAGGTAATACTACCTAGCTTATACAAAAATATATTCACAATAGAAAGGGTCACTTATTTGATTAAAGGGGTATATTCAAAAGTATTCATTAGATAGAAATGGTATTTATAAATTTGCAGAACATGGTGTACAAATAAGGAAAATAATGTCATGTTAATGGGACATCCCAAATTTCAGGCTATCAAATTAGGATTTGGAAATCTCTCCGCAATAGCGTCATGGAAATTATTCCTATAACAATAACAATGATGACACATGTCTTACGAGGGTATTAATAAAGACATACACATGGAGCTAATCTTCTTCCATTCCACTCCTTGAAAATCGATAGGAAGTTTCTTTAAATGGGGAGAGTGGGAGCTGTGGGAGGGTGGAATGGGAAGATAGAGCATTTTCTCTGTCAAATGGAGGAATGGTGGAAGGATTTCAGAATCGAGATAGACATCACCATACCATTCCTTCCATGAATTAATGGGCCTTAAGAGGATTTTCATAACAGAGTAAGGTGTTCAAATGGAACCTCCATTGGAGATTCGATCATATCAACGTGAGATCACGGTCAATAAACATATAAATCATAATCATTTTGGGCATTCCTTGTAATTATTGCATTCCCCAAATAATTCATATCAGATTATGGTATGTGCTTCTCTGCATAAACCTGCTAACACCGCATGTGTGGCTAGGAGATATAGATTTTCATATATATGATAATCATTGTAGTTTGACTTGAGATATATTTTTCTATAAATATGATAATCATGCATGTTTGACCAAACCCTTGTATGTGGTTCCTCTTAATAATTTATGATGGTCGCTGCTTCTTTTGGCCTAAGATTAAGATCATATCTTGGTATGCGATTCCTCCACATAAGTATGATAATCCTTTCTTGTTGTGTATTAAAAGCATAGATCTGAAAACATGCATTTACAGCTTGTATGTCATTCAACTTGCTATAAACATCATACCTCTGTATGTGACTCCTCTGCATAAGTATGATAAGTGTTACTTGCCTTATATTAAATGTAGATATGAAGATGCAAGTTTACACCTGGTATATATGCAATAATATGGGACTCCGAACTATGTGAATATTTCCCATTATCCCTAGCAAACCATGCATATGGTATCTCTGTTCGTATTTTGATTTATAAATAGATTTTTATTTTGGAGATCAGTACATCCTCTAGATCCATGACATGGGATGGTATTTGAATTTTTTGGGTCATACCACAGGTCGTCTCCATGGTTTGAGTATGATCCATCTCAGTTAGGCGTTTCCTTTTTCTCCTTGTTTCTGTGTGACCTCGCTTATGCATGATAAACACCAGATCTGACAGATCCAGTATTTGTTCATACGTCCCTCTTCCTTATTACATTTTGGGGCTTAGTAAATATAAACTTTAGATCCTGGAATGGGATATACTATGCACTTTTTCTTATTATCATGTCTTAATCTAGTTTATGAATGATAAATGTTAGGTCCAAGAGATCCATGCCTTGTATGAGTCTTCAAAGATTGGTATTTTTAGATAAGGGTTTAAGTGTATTTTTAGGAAAGAGCTTTGTTTGACTTCTTGAAAAAGGAATAGGTTTACTCATCATAAATCTTAGTCTTAATTTTTATGTTAGTACTGATTGTGTTGGTAATACCTTCTATGAGGAAGGCTTCGAGGGAGCAGCAGGTAAATGATGTAATAGCTGCATGACAACATATAACTCTCCTTTTGAGAATGAATATAATATGTGATCTCTCTTGGTGTACGTAACCCAAAGTTGGGTGAACCACATGTACATTTGTTTTCTCTCATGGTTTCATTTGCTCAATGTATTTTTATTTATTTATATGTGATATCCTTGCATTAAAACTGGTCTTGGTGCTGAATGGTTTCATTATGAACGCTAAATGTCTATGTAGTTGGTTTTTTGTTCACACATGTTAAAATTCATTATTTGAGTGTCAATTTCATTGGATAATGAGGGTAGGATATCATATTGTTGAAGGTAGTTTACTATTATCCACCTCCCTTAACATGCAACAATTATTATAAGCAATGTTATAAAATAATTGTTCTATGAGGAATATATATGCATGTAATTCACCTCCTTATTTGAGTCTAATCATCATTATGTGAACACAAAGACAATGGAATTATGCTTTTGGACACAAGAAAGTTTTAATATGAGATAGTGAAGATCTATTATCTTATTCCTTGTAATATTATGAATTTTGGACCCACCATTTATAGGCATGAGCCTATTGATCATGATGATTATATTGATGTTTTATTTTTATATTGGGTCAAAGACCCCACTGCATATGCACACGATGATTTGCTTTGAATTTTGGGCATAAGCCAATTGTCGATGATATATATATATATATATATATATATATATATATATATGTTGGTTGTGTTGGCCGTGGACCCTGAAGCACATGGTTGATGAAATGTTTTGTGTTGGGCATGGAGCCTGAAGCACATGATCGATGAGATGTTTTGTGTTGAGCGAGAGGATCTGGAGCACATGAGTACTTACAATTGTGTTGAGCATAAAGCTCTGGAACACATGAAAATATAATTGGAAATGTTGGTCATAATCTCTGGAGCATCGGATCCTTGGGCATTGTATCCATAGGTGTATCATACAAGTATATCCTAGCATTTAGTGTTGAGCAAGAGCTCTTGAATTGCACTATGTTTGTAACTCCCCGTTATAAGCGTTGATTATGGGCTCTGGTAAGAGCTAGGGGTTACTGAAAAGAATTTATTAACTTTCGAGTGAAAACAACTCGAGAAAAATATCGATCTCATCATACTTATTTATAACTAATTAAATGAAATTTCAAATTTCTATATTCTCATCAAAGTACTGAAGAGCTACCACATTATGCGAGGGAAATCCAACATGTAAGGATGTTTAGAGTTTCCTAGCCTAGTAGACTTGAACCATATATCTACTTGACCTTCATGAAGAAGTGTCGTTAAGTCTAGGGATCATAATACATGATGCCCAAAGATAAATGTTAACAAATATTTTAATACTATGTATTTTATAGATAGTATGTATAAAGAATTAATTATGATTAATTATATAATTGAATAAATAAAAAAGAAAATCTCCACTAATTATTATTTATTATTAAAGATGTTAGCACCATTTTAGTTTTTCTGCAGTAAGCCTTGTTGCTTGAAAATTCTCGTTCTCTCTTGAGGATCAAATGGTTTTCAAACATTCCTCATTAGAACAATTTATAAACATTCTAAGGAGGCACAAGCAACAGGATAGAAGATTTGGGTAAAAGGAAGAGAATTATATATAAATCAAAGTTTTATAAGGGTGGCTTACAAGTTCAAGTTATAAAAGAAATATTTTATATTTAAAAAAAAACAAAATTTGTTTTTATAAGAATATTAAACAAAATTCTTTATAAAACAAAAAAGCATTGGGCTAAAAGACCATCTCCAAGAACCATGATTAATATTCTTTTATTAAGGAGGCAAGGGTTTATTCTTATAAAGTCAAATTGGGCCCACCCACCAACCCATCGCTTTTGTAGAAAAAATAATCATTGATCAACTATACAGATTAAAGCACATCACATCCAACGGCCAAAAAAAATTTCGCATTGTGAAATTACACGGAGCAATTAAATTTTTCAATTTGGGAAATGATGTTAAATGGTAGATAAGTTTTGATGGTCAGATTGTAAGGTGAATAAAATCTACGGTGTATGATCATTTCAAAATCGGAACTTGCATGAGATACTGAACTTTTTCAATTTGCAAAATCATTTAAAAGCCCGCATATTTCAATGGCCACGAAATAGCTGGGAAAGGAATTTTATAGTGTAAGTGGTTGTGCCAATGAAGCTTACACTACAGTATAGAATGGTGCAGAAATTCCAGAAAGTTAAATCTACAAATCAAGGATTCAGCATTAAGATCATCCACACAAACACAATATTTGAATTATAGTAGTAGAGCATGGTTATGCTTTTTACGAAAATGGCTGTTTTGGTCATTATTTTAAATCAATTTTTTCTGCCTAAATGAGACGTATTTTGAGAAAAGGAAAGAGGTTTGTCCTTATAACATACTCATATCGAATAACCTATCTCAGTTTTAATCCAAGTTTTGTGGATTGAGAGAAATGAAGTCATCTTCAAAGAGCCAATTTCCAGATTTCTAAGGGACTGTTTTAGTCAGTTATTTCAATAAATTGTTTCTAGCAAACCAGAAAGCATTTTTGTAAATGGAATGAGGTTTCTATTAAGAACAAGAAAATGTTCAATAAAATCTCTCAGTTTTTACCCAGTTCTTATGGGTTAGGAGAAACAAAGTGCTTTTTACAGGCTATGTTTTAGGGTTTCCAAAGGACTGTTTTAGACATCACATTCAAAGAATTGTTTCCACCAAATGGAGTTGAATTTAAGGAAACTGAGAGAGGGTTTTATTCATAACATGCCTATATATAACAACATCCTTTATATTTTACATAGGTATCACACGTTTGGAGAATTTAAAATATATTCACACGGTATTTTTCCAGAAATTAATAGGTTTACTATATGAGTCATCAGTTTCAAAATAAAATCCCGGGGAGATGAGGATGAACCGGAGGAGAATAAGACACGGGTTTTGTTGGGAATATGGCCACGTACAAAAACCTCTTTCAAGTTTTGAACAGATGTCACCATCTGGGATATGCAGGAGGGGCTTTAAGCCTGTTTTTCTTGTAGTCCGCATTTTATTTTTTTTCTTATGTGAATCATGTTGTGCAGGGCATGTCCAGAGTTTGTTAGAGGATGTCCTTCTGTTGTAACAAATTTTGATTCCCAGATGTCAGTCTGAGAAATCCAAATGCTATAATTATACCTCTTGAATAAGTATAAGGGGTTGAAACCATTGTAATATTTTGTTGTGTATGTTCTTCAAGAAAGTTTTAATATAACCACAAAGCTGAGATCGAAATTTTTCATAGAAGGATTCCTATGTCGTTCGCACTTACATTTTGCTATTTATTTTCTTATGTGAATGTTATTCTAGTTTTCCTTTTCCATTTTTTTTTCTTTCATATCTGAGACTTAGGGTATAACAGCTCAGAATTCATCCTTGCTATGCTCTGTCTGTTGTTTCAAGTATTCACCAAAGTTTCTTCCAAGCTTAATGTAGAATTCATTTCTCACAATGCTCTGCATTAATGGTTTTTTCATGTTCCTCCTTCTCACCAGACAAATATGAATCGACTATGATCAAGTGGCTACCTTGCCCTTGTGATGAAAATTTTTGCATTTAAGTTCTGATTATCTTTGTTGTATATCTTGACTCCATCACCCAATGATGTTGTGTTTTGTTTCAACCAATTCCACAAGTGATTTATAGTTTCAATTTGCATATATATATATATATCTGGCACTGTCATACATTTAGTGAGAGATCCCTCTCGGAAGAGTAGAAGGCTAGTTCTCTCTTCAAAAGCGGTTTTGTTGTTACCCAGAAGCAAGCCCTTCTACAACCTTTGGTTCAATTTCGGTGCTAACAAACTAGCTCTGTTTCCAGGGACAAAATTGAATATCATTGCTAGGAAGAATGACAAAGATTCAAAGTATAATGGGTTTCTGTGGGAAAACAAAGATTCTTACATGTGAAGAAGGTTGTATCATTTTCCCTGGTGACTCCACTAAAATATTCTGGGAGGCAATTCCACTGAGTGGTGTTCATAAAGACGAGATTTATAGGGACAAACAGAAATTTCTGAAGCGGCTATAAGGTGGTACATTTATCCTGGCGACTCCATCTGTGAAGGATCCATTCTTCATAATGTTCTATGGAAACTCCACTATCAAATGGGATTGCAAAGTTTGAGGAGCTGATTCAGTTTCTCCACCATAAAGATGACTTCTCGAGCTGCAAGGTATGATCTTATGAATATTTCTACCATTCCTGGTTATCTCAATAAAATACCTCTGGTAGATTGGCAAACATATCTTCCAAGATTCAATGATTGAAAGGGTGATGATGCTACCATTCATTTATTTATATTTCATAAGCATATACATAACCTAGGAGTGGGATGTCATGAAGATTATTTAATGAAACTGTTCATGTTTAGCTTAGAAGGATATGCAAGGTCTTGGTATGAGGGATTGCTAGCAGGAAGTTTATCCTCCCTTAGATACTTTCATACCATATTTCATGAACATTTCAAAAGGCATTATCCTTCTTTGTTGTTACTTCAAGATTGTTGCTCACACGATAGAGAGTTCAATAAAAATGTGAAAGATGAGTGTGGTGATAATCAGTATTTGGATGAAGAGGTGTTAGATATATTACATGAATATTTAGCTCAAAAATAAAGACAAACCAATTGTCATGATATTCAAGAAATTTTCTAGTAGTTAGTACTGTCTTCCTTGACTGAAGTTGACATAAACCAAAGCTCAGATTCAACCAGTTATGTCTCTCTTCCTGAAATTGATGATGATTTGCAGCATTCTTGTCTTTCTTTGAGTGACCAAGAGAGAGGTTGGTACTGCCAACCAGATCCTTCCTCATATTATTCAACCTTTGAATTTTTGTTACAAGAAGAGGCCTCCCCTTCTCAATCAAAAAATTCATTTTCTCAACAGCAATCTCTTGAAAGTTACAATGCTTGTGTGATTGATTACACAGAAGATGATAATTCTGGAAAATATCAGTCTTGTAGTCCCTCCACATGTTCATTTTCTAAAAATTCAAGTAAAGAGAAATTAGATTTTGAAATAATGGTTGAAGGAAGACTGTTGCATGTTGACCAAATTCAAATTTCACCTAAAGATTTACATAAATATATAAAGCTCTCTTTGCTTGAAGAATATGATCAGCATAGTGATTTGAAAGGAGATGGGTGTACTGATTTGTTTTTTGAAGAATGCAATCAGACTGTTATGTTAGATGTTATGTTTAGAACACACCAATACCATAATAACAATATAATATATATCAAGATGTTATGTTTAGAACACGCCATTTTTCAAATCCCTATTGTGCCCCTGCATGTTGATCCATGACACAAGAAATATTAAACAATTGAACAGATTACTTGGATTTTTCTTATCGTGTAATATTTTTCCAGCATGCTTAAGATCGATATACATTTGATACTTTAGGGATGAAATGACCTGAGCCCCCAAGGTCTTTCTTAACAACTCAATTGTTTTGGTTGATAAATAAGTTAGCTTCAAGCCTTCTATACAGGCAGTTCTAGCATTGAAATAGGTCGATGAATTTTTTTATTTGATTTAGATCCTTTCTTGTATCAGTAATGAATTGATACCCATAAATCTGCTTCATCCGCCCCTTTGTCCATATTCCTGCCTCTCTCCCTAATTCTATGTATCTCACTCCAATTTGATTTTTAACTATTTGAGAAATGGTATCTTGGTATTTCTGTCATGTCTTTTCAAACGATCTCTGCAATATTTGTAATTTTTTTGTTGTGTTTTATTTATTATTGCATATGAGGTTTATTGCTCATATGTTGTAGATAGTATATGGTGGTGTTTAGTTTTTGAATGTGATTCCTTTTACATCATTTTTGTATGTGAATGTGATTCCCTTTCTTTGTGGGAGATACTTCTACCTATTTTCATATAAATGAGAAGAAATCATGGTGTTGTGGGATTGCATCTATGATGCAAACTAGATGCTCAAATAACCTATAACTAAAAGTAAACACTTTTTCATATCCAGGACCTTACTTTGGAGAATTTTGCAAGTATATATGATATTTCTAAGTCATATCATGTAAATTATTTGCGTCATATGTGTGTTATGTACTTTCTAGAGCACCATGAAAATATGTCTAACATGTTCGGGTAAGGAAAACTTCTACATAAATAAACAATTGTAGTGAGAGCCAGGCACTTTTCAGGATCTATCTAATTTTTTATAATCAATTTTCTATGCATCTACCCTTCCCTTGTAGAATGCTTACTAACAGAGATACGTGATTACTTTTTTAATATATTAAGGCCATGGCCCTATTTCCATCATTGTAAAGGATTTTGTGATCATTTTGATTGGCTTCTATGGATGGTCTCATATTCCCAGAGAACTAGTGCAAAGAGAGGTATTTTGAAGAGTTTTCTCAGCATTGCCAAGATTACTACTAGTTATGTAGGATGCACCAATTTTTCAAGTGAATTTGAAGTGAAATGATCGCAAGACATCAATAGACTAATACAATTTCATATATTTTGAAAATGATCCAGAATTTTGAAGTCAAAGATGCGCCATAAATTGATATTTGATGGTTTCTCAATTTAGTTGTGTATCTCATCTAACACTTGCCATTTTTTTTTCTGTTAATAGATTCTTTTGGAATTTCTACTTTGTTGTATTTCAGTAGTGGAATATCAGTCTACTCGTTAGGTTAAATTCCAGGTGCAAGTCCTGGGTGATTATGACATAGGAGTATGCACTTAGCCAAATGAAAAATAGTTATAATTACTGATTCAGATTTTTAAGGGCCATCATATTGATAAAAATAGGCAGCTTGTTGACCTGACGAATTCAGGGAAATTGTAATCCTCTTGGAGCATAGTGAGGAGACACTTATTGGTCCCTGTTCCAATCTTTTCGCTAGAGAAATTGATTGTATGGCCATTTTCCAGATAGCAATCCTTGTGTTTTTAAGTCGGATGATACCCTCACTCGTGCTTCCGGTTTCGAAACTAGGGCCTTTACCTTTTAGACTATCTCTTAGACCCCCACCTCTACTTTTGGTATTTCTGATTCAATAGGTTCAATTGGTAAATATTTCACCTTTACGTCCATATTCATTGATTCTCTGGACAAACA
Source organism: Pseudotsuga menziesii (assembly GCA_001517045.1). NCBI lineage: Eukaryota > Viridiplantae > Streptophyta > Pinopsida > Pinales > Pinaceae > Pseudotsuga > Pseudotsuga menziesii. Next base: position 96,192 of record LPNX010522456.1, on the reverse strand, counting down.
ACGATATTCATTCTCTCTGGTCTACCACTCACTTTAGTCTACCAATTCAACCGGGTGGATAGCAAGATTCATTCTTTCTGGATGACAAGAAGGCTTTGATCAGGTTGCACTAATACATGTGGGATTGGCCAGATCATGGGTGCATTCGTAGCCATGCAGGGCCAACTTTATGCCCAGCCAGGAGATGCATGTGTATTCACATAATAAATACAATACAAAAGCAATTTCCACCTTAAAAACACAAACTTGCATCCATCGCTTGGGTTTAAACACTAATATCTGATAGAGGGTTTGATTTCTTATGCAAGGTTTCAGAGAATCCTGGTGTAGAAACCAGGTTTTGCAATTCTAGGATTAAGAATAAAATATCAGTACATATTGGGTAATCAAAAAAGATGTTGATGGCCATTGCAATTGGCGCAATGGAAATGAAACCCTATGAAAATCTATAAAAATCACACAAAACCTTCGACGACAATAATTAGGTATTAAAACAGGGCACAAGAAGTATATAATTTTATGTGGCAAATGCAAATATCAGCAACAACATACATCACAGGGTAAACAAATGGGGATGAAAAATATCCTGGCATACCTTAGCGGTCCATGTCGGAAATCCCTTGACCTCGGCGAGAACAAGATCTTCGAGCCTCCATTGTCTACAAGCAATTGTTTTGCCTCCTCGTCTTTTAGCTAGTACCATGTCATAAAACCCTCGTGGCAATGGAAAATGTAACCCTTATTATTATTCTTGTTTGGCATACCCTAAACAAAAATTATACCCTCCAAGTCCTCCTCTTCCACAATTTCCATAACACCATTAATTTTCCCCTGCCCCTGACGCCACAATAGTGTCAATGCCTCATAACAATTGGGTAGCTATTAAATTATTAAGTAATATTTTACAGTGGCAATGTTTTTCTTGCTTCCTTGGCAAATGAGGAAGGGGTTCACGATGGAATCCATTGGCCACAGGTTTCGAACTTTGTATCTATGGTAGTAATAATTAATGGAAAGCCAAAGAATAAATAATGGAACACCACAATCTTAATTTTGAGGGTCCGCTCAATATCGAAAAAAATGAAACCACCATGCCCATGGACATGGTCATTCATTACAAAATAAATTTGTTGTTCTTTTTGTTTTTTTATAATTTTAATTTGTATAATGTATAAGTAAATAATATGTTTATATATTTAAGTATATTAAATCATATGAACTATATATATTTATTTATATTAAATATTTTAACATATGAACTATAGTAATATATTTCTATTAATTATATATTATTATTATATTTACAAATTTTATCATTGTTAAGGTGAAAGTAGTTTATATATTATAAAAGTGTTTATAAACTAGCATACCCCTAAAGCGGGGGAAATGAAACATCGAAGAGAACTTCGATATGTTTTAAAAATGAGAGAAAGTTGTGTAAATAATAAGTTTATGTGATGAAAGCAAGTCTAGCAAAATAAGTGAAAATAAGTTACATCAAACTTCTAAATCACCACATAAGTGAAAATAAGTTTCCTACAAAAAGATTTTGTACATAAGCTTTTTAAATTTGAAAACATTCGATGAATAAGTCGACGTTTTCTCCTCGATCCTTTGAATGCAAATGGAATCTTACAATGAAAAAAATTCCAAAAATACAAGGGCAATAGTTATAGTATTTTTTCTAAGTTTTAGGTAGCTTTAGAGAACCTCGAAACCCCTCGACGTGGAGGAACTATACCTTTGAAACCAAGACCTGACCTAGATGTGGAGAGACTATACTTTTGAAATTGAAACTTGAACTATTTACACAAGCGACACCATTTTTCATGTCAACCATTCGCGTGGGTTCTCTTATAATCTCATGTATTGAAGATCATTGAATGACTAAATAAGGTTGACAGGTAAAGAAAATAGTTTGTTTCAAATTTTTAATATCGCAAGTCAATCTCCATATTGAATATTGATAGTATATAGTCAAGATGTCCATTAGTAGCTTATTGTCCAATTTTCATGACGTAATGAATGTAGAAACCAACCCCCTTCCGTGCACATATTGTATCTCATGGGGCACAATTTTTTATAGACGTAAGAATTCCATTGAATTTATTTTTACCTTCTCTCTTCACTACACATAAAGGAAAATGCATGGTGCCCTTCTCTCCTTGTGGATCCCAAAACCATCACGATGGAATGTGGAGGCCCTCTAATTCGTAAGCTTTGATATACGAAATTGAAAATTACAATCGAAAGAACACAAAGTCATTTTCTTATTGTTATATTTATTTTCAAAATAACTAATATAAATATGACCGCTCATTAGACTCCCATAAACCTTTCTTCAACCTTCAAATTCGCATAAGTTTTTCTTTATTTTTCAAGTTATGCAACTTTGGTTAGCTCCATTAGTAGAGCTCATTACTGGATAAAAAAAAATTCAAAACCATGGCAGCATCCTGGCCTGTTGATTTTTTAAATCCCAACCGACCTTCAAATCATCCACATGTTTTCCAGCGGCAATGTCTTTCTAGCTCCTGAATTTTTGGTTAGTTTTAGTTTTATGGAGAACCCATTAATTTTAGTTTTATTCTCCCTAACTGGATATTTAATTTTAATGATCAACAAACTTCTTTTGGTGCTTGCGATACCATTGGCGTTTTACAAGATTTTCTTCAAAATTAAGTGATATTTTATATCATGCAAATCGATGTTGGACGGACCCAAACAATTTTCGGTGGTGGGATCACTATTTGTGTTTTGGAGGAATCACAACAAGAAATCATAATGGTATTCTGAGATGCTTACAGAGTCCCCCACACAGACCATCATGGTGGAGCTCTTTGGGGGAATTTGGACAATAAAATCATCATTCCCTAAAGAAGATTGAGAAAATAAATGAAGCATTTCATTAAACTTCATAGATTTCCTTCAAAAATTGTAATTGTGGATTATTCAAATATAAAAATACTAGATGAGTGAGAGTTGAAGGGGCATTTAGTGAGATTGGTAAATATATTGAAGGTACACCGATATCAGAGAACCAATGGACAAAAATATGGAAGAGAATGGATTTAGTTCACATAATTTTTTCTTTCTTTTTCAAGTTCTGCAACTTCGGTTAGCTCCAATTGTAGAGCTCATTGTCGGATAAAAAAATTTTCAAACCATGGTGATGACCTGGCATATTGATTTTTAAATCCCAACCAACCTTCAAATCACCGTCATTTTTTCCAACGCAATGTATTTTTGTCTCACGAAGTTTAATAAAAATAGGCCGCTTGTGGCCCTGACGAATTCAGACCAATTGTAATCCTGTTGGATCTAGACAGAAGGAAATTTACACCTTAAAAAACAAAAGCTTGCATCCATCACTTGGGTTTAAACACAAAAAAACACAAACTTTCATCCATCGCTTGGGTTTAAACAATAATATCTTATATAGGGTTTGATTTCTCGTGCATGGTTTCATAGAATCCCTGTGCAACAACAAGGTTTTTCAATTATAGGATTAAGTAGAAAATATCGGCACATATTAAGCAATCGAAAAAGATTGCCAATATCTATTGCAATTGACACAGTGGAAATGAAACCGTATGAAAATCTGTAAACATTCACACAAACCCTTGGATGACAATCGGGTATTAAAACGTGGTAGAAGAAGTATATAATTTGATGTGGCAAATGAAAATAACAAAAACAACATACATCACATACATCAAATAAGGGGAAAAAAATGGGGATGAAAAATAGATTGGCGTACCTTAGCGGGCCATGCCAGAAATCCCTTGACCTTGGCAAGCACAAGATCTTGAGCCTCCATTGTCTGTAGGAAGCAGGAGCCTCCATTGTCTGCAAGAAGCAGGAGCCTCCATTGTCTATAGGCAGTTGTTTTTCCTCCTCATCTTTTAGCCGGTGCCATGTCGTAAAACCCGGATGGAAACAACAAACGTAACCCTTATTATTATTCCTCATTGGCATGCCTTGAACAAGAATTATACCCTCCCAATCCTCCTTGTCTGCATTTTCCATAAAACAATTAATTCCCAAACACCATAATAAAGTGTCAATGCCTATAACAATTGGTTACCTATTAAATTATCGATTAATATTTTACAGTGGCAATATTTTCGTGTCTCCTTGGAAAATGGAGGAATGGGCTCACGATGGAATTAGCTGGCCTCAATTGATAGAATAAAGAATGGAACACCGATTGAAAGTGAAGATTGCGATGGAGTTTAACCACTTTGACAGTCCGCTCAATATCGACCCAACCCATTTATATCTCAAGATTTAGCATCTCCACCTTCCCATTGATATACAATTTCTTCTTTGGCGTGTTTATGTATAACCAATAGGAAGTTTAATACACTCCCGACCACATAGACCTTCATATCTTCTTCTTAAAGTTGTATTTTATTTTATTTTTAAAACTAATGAGAAAAAAATAAAATGGTAAAAATTTAACAAAATAGATTTAAGAAAATTAGCAAAGAAATCGATTGTTATATGGATGTTTTCACCATAACGTCATGTCTGATGTTTTGTCATGGGCCCTATTCTATAATGTCATTTCTATGTGGGAAATATTTGGCTTACAAGCAAGAAATGGTGATTTCAAGCTTTGTGCGACCAAGAATAATTATCATTTATTGGGCCATATTATCAAGTCAAAACATAACGTCTAAGGGTAAGGGGCTCATGGGTCATGTGTGATGCCCTAGACCACCTCAAAGGCCCTATATACTACATAGATAATATTTAGCCAATGAGTAAGATATGTCAGTCATTTTGAGGTTTGACACACCAAGTATGGATTTTAGTCCCTAGGCCATGATTTGATGTGAAAAGAGTTATTGGGCCAAAACATTTTTTCCTTAGGGATCATGAACTATGGGTGGGGCCTTAGGCCACCACAAAGCCTATAAAGGGAATATTGGCATGTGAGAAAGATATAGTACCTCTTTTATGAATTTTGGTTAACCATGGATATTTTTTGTAACTTAAGCAATGGCAAGGTCAAAAGACATAGCCTTAGGCCATAACATTTTCATTTGTCCTATAAGCAAAATATGGCCATAGAAGATTCTACATAGGGAGTAATAGAGAAATAGGAAAATACAACAACAATGGAGAATCCTTTGAATTTGTCATTAGAAATCACGCCACCTAACATAAAACTATAAAGAAGCCACATGAGTTGATTCAATACCCAATTATTTCCATATTCGGTATTTTGATTCAATCCCAAATTCTCTCCATCTTCAATGATCCTATTGATGGAAAATGCACTGATTTCTTTAATGGAATGTGGAAGCTGGAAGCTGGGAGGTTATCCAGAGGCTCCATAAGAAAGCATTATTATGACTGGTACTTGAGTAATATCTAGTTTGAGAGCCGCTTGTTATAAAGCCAAAGCTTTGTAGTGTTGCGCGCTCGATCCGTTAGTCCCTATAACAGAGCATGCTCACCTGGTTCATTCTCAGCATCCAATGATCGTATCGATTTGGCCCCTTGTCCCCATAATTTATGTACCCTCGTATAGCTTGAGGTATGGCTACTCAGATTAGGTCTCCTAGCTGGGTCTCATCCTGGATAATCCTAATTAGTCCATATATGTGAATCCCTCTCATAAAACATAGCTATAAATACCAATCTGTAGTAATACAAAATCCAATCGCGAGATAGCGATCTAAATTTTGGTGACCTAGCATCAATAGCACCACCAACATAGGTATATATTATATAGTATCTAAGAGAGAATCATCTACAACATAGATTGTAGAGGCATTAACAATGGTAGATATCCTAGTTTACTTTGATCCATCCCCAAAACCCAGGCTTTGAATGGCCTGGCCCAAGAATCAAGACACCCACGTTGCCAACTGGGCGCCCTGAGAAGTCCTCATGGGTGAAATATTTTAAATCCTCTCATGATCGAATTAAATCCTCTCATGGCTGAATTGGGGACAGACCAGATGGACCAAATTGATACTCATAACCCCCAATCGATAGATTGATTTAGCAGAAGCCCCTTTGGGAAATGGGTAGTTGTACATAGATCTATATTTGAAAAATCCTTCATGTTTTGCTTCGCCTCCCTATGAAACTTCATAGGTTTTAATCTATATTTTAATTTGTATAATGTATAAGTAAATAATATGTGTATATATTTAATTATAGTAAATCACATAACATATGAACTATATATATTTATTTATATTAAATATTTTAACATACGAACTATAGTAACATATTTATATTAATTATATATTATTATTATATTTACATAATTTACCATTATTAAGGTGAAAGAAGTTTATATATCATAAGGGTGTTTATAAAATATTTACCGATCTTATAAATTATGATAAGTATTATATTTACATTTATTACAAGTATAATATGGATGGACTATGAATGTATGGATTTTAACATAATTCCCTAAAATGAAGCATGCTTTGTTGAGAAAAAGAAAATGCGAACAATTTCAATATTATGTTTCCCTTGTGGTTTGGACTTTGTACTTTGGTGGGGTGTTTTAGAATAATCCCACTTGTTATGCATGCTTTAAATGGTAAACATATCCCATATGCTTTAAATGATGACGATGATGAACTAGATTACAATGACTATGATGATGTTTTTGATGATGACGATGATGGAAATGATGATGATAAAGATCATCATCGTCATCTTTGTCATTGTCATCATGCTAATCACAATAGTCATCATCATCGACATAATCATCATCCATGTCATCATCATGTCCATTGTCCTTTACATCATCATCATCATGATTATTGACATTTTCATCAGTTATTCATCATTACCTTTGGCATAAGAAATATCATCTACCCAAAATATGTGATTAGTGGAAAAGGGTCATGGAGGACACGCACGATTTATGCATGACAAATAACAACTTATTTTTTAAGATGATCAACATCATCATTCTCATTGTATTCATCAACATTGTCATTGTCATCATAATCATCGGCAATGTCATCATTTCCATTATCTCCTCCTCATCATCATCATAATCGTCTCCGACATCATCATTGTCATCGTTATCCTCATTATCAACAACATTATCATCATCATCATAACAATCCTCGATATCATAATCATTATCATCATTTTCATCTTCAACATCTGGGTGTAAAACTGGATGCAAAAGTGGATAAAAACAAGGATGCAAAAAAGGATGCAACAAAAGTAGGCGCAAAAGTGGGGGCATAATGGGGTGCACCAAAAATGGATGAAAAAGGTGATGCAAAAGTGGATGGAAAAAATGATGCAATCATGGAAGCAAAACATGATGAAACTTAGTGGCACAAAAGTGGATACAACCATGTATGTAAAATTGGATACAAAATTGGATGCGAAAGTGGATGCAACAAAAGTAGATGCAAAAGTAGTTGTAACACCCAACGTAAAACCCGATGCAAAAGTGGATGCAAAAATGGATGCATAAAGGAATGCAATAACTGATGTAAAATTGGATGTAAAAAAAGATGCAAACGTGGATGCAAAAGTTGAAGAAAAAGTGGGTGTAAAAGTAAGCACAAAAATGGGTGTGAATTAGGACACGACAAAAGTGGATAAAAAAGTGGATGCAATAGTAGATGCAAAAAAAAACGTAAACATGGACACAAAATTGGATGCAAAAAGGGATGAAAATGTGGGTGGAAAAGTGGACGAAAAAATGGATGCAAAAGTGGATGCAAAAATGGATGAAACAAAACGAGATGCAAAACTGGACTCAAAACAGTTTGTAAACTTTGATGCAAAACTTGGTGCACAAAGGGATGCAAAAAAAGAAGCATAAGTGGGTGTAAAAAAGGATGCAAAAGTGGATAAAAAAAAGGGCGTAAAAGTTGAGGCAAACATGGGCATAAAAGGGGGCGCAACAAGAGTAGATGTACAAACTAGGTGCAAAATTATGTGCAAAACTAGGCTCAAAATCTGTCGCAAAACCTGATGCAAAACCTAGCGCATAACCAGGTGCAAAACCTGGTGCAAATTACGCCACAATTTGCGCCAGGTTTAGAAAAAGGATGCAAAAAATGCCTAAAATAGCACCAACCCATGAAATTGCACCATTTTGTCCAAAAAATGAAGAAAAATACACTAAAAGATGGTCTAGACGTAAAAAAGGATACAAAAAGAGATGCTAAATCCAGTTTTTCTTGTAGTGTAAGAGGTATGTCCACCACTTCTGTATTGCATGCAAAATAGTCATCATTTCCTTCTCATATGTGAGGTGGATAAATTCTTTCCAGGAAGGGATTTACCGATGAATGCCATGGGATGTTCATCTTGAAAGAGGACAACACCAAGTCCATTGTCGCAAGCATCACTCTCAAGAGTGAAGGGCTTGGAAAAATCAGGCATCTGAAGGGTGCATCAAAATGAAAGATTCAAGGGAGTATTTGAGACTGTCGAAGGTTGCATCTGAATGAAATGGAGTTCAGTGATGACACCATATGCAATCTTCTTAAGGATCGTTTCCATGCAATGTGAACTGGTGATGCTAAGAGACCCTAGTTGTAAGCCATTAAATGTGTGTTTTTTATTATTGACTAAAAAATGCATCCATAGTTCAGCAAAATCTCATAAGATGGGTCCAAGTGTGCATAACCATTGAGTGCCCAAAATCACAGAACAACCACCTAGGGGTATGGAAAACATGTTAGAGTGCAAATTATAATCTCCAATAGAGATACACACACTGCAACACTTTCCTTTGCAAGGTAAGGTTCTCCCATTGGAAACCATGACTTTAAAGCTGGAGAAAGGATGGACAAAACAATCAAATTGTTTAGCAATCTGAGGGTCAATAGGAGGCTACGAAATGTCGACCTGAACGTCTACTAGATCCTGAGCAGCGTCACAAATTTCAAGTGTGGGCAGAGAAGCCCCATCCAAGAATTAAGGCTTGTGTTCAGTACATTGATGTCCTCGGTTGAATTTATCATCACAATTATAACAAAATCCGTTTTCCCTATGTTTCCTCATCTCAGCTTCAAACAAATGCTTGATAGGAGTGGTTCTAGAAGTCAGAGGGATTGGATTTCTTTGGGGAACCATATTTATGAATGGAACAAAAGTGGATCTGGGGCATTGCTGAGCCCTACTTGTCCTCCACCAACTTAGCCCACCCTAGGATTTCCATCATTGTGTTGGGACAGAACATTGTAATGTCAGATCGGATTGTATCCTTAAGACCACTGATAAAACAACTACTGTAGAATACATCAAAAAATCCTTCTGTGTGCTTGACTAAGTTCTCAAATTCTGTCTGATACTCTCTCACAGTGCCAATCTGGTGAAATTTGGTGAGTGCTCCTATGAATTCATCAAAACCACTAGGGCCAAATCGGTGCAAAAGGAGTTGGAAAAAATCTGTCCATTGGGGCTCTTCAAGATCCTTGATGTACCAACAAAACCATTGAAGGGATTCACGTTCCAAATGAAATGATGCAAGTGAGACTTTAGTGACATCAAAAGTGTTAAGCATATTAAAGTATTGTTCTACCTTGTGTATCCATCCACTTGGATCATCACCATTGAAGTGAGGGAATTCAATCTTCGGCCCACAAAAGTTGCTGGAAGCAGAGAACGCAGTTCTTGCAGAAGACTTGGGCTATTGTTGGTTGCTCATGGCTGAATGCTGAAGATGGAGGTCGAGAAATATTTGATCTAGATATTCGAGTTTGGTCTTGACAGTGACAAGTTCTTCTTCCATTTGTCTATTTGCTCCTGCGCGGGTGACAACCATAAGCAGTTTTTTTTTTATTATTATCAAAAATGGGTGGAAAAACAAAAACAGAGAGGGTTTTAGAAAAGAAAAATTTTGAGTTGGGAAAAACGCAAGTGGGTAGCTAGGTTGTGGACACTTTCTGAGGGACAAGGAAACACAAAATGTGAATTTGAGAAGTGGAGTGAAAGAAAGAGATGGAATTTTAGGCTTCAAAAAGTGGACTTGGGATAGGGTCCTCAATGAATGAAATATGTAGAATGGAATGAGAGGGGTTACTGTGAATTTTCAAGGGAAATGGAGCTAAATCAAGGAATATATGGTTGAAAAACAGAATTTTTTTTCTAAAGAAATGATCTATGGCGGTGCTAGAAAGTTGTGCTTTATAAACTTGAATTGGAGTAAATGATCTGTGATAGGTCTGGAATTATGCATGTTATCAACTGTAAATAGATATGGACCCCAGGTATATTCGGCTTCCTAATGGTTCAAAGGTAGTCACTTGGCCACCAAGGCTATCTCAAGCTTGAGTATTGGGGCAGTACCCCTCACTTCACGACACAAGTAAAAATGCTAACCGCTTGGCCAAAAACAATAGCTCTTTGATTTTCCTCATGGATGGGAATCTAGTCAATCTGGTGGGGTTCGTTGCCCTTTTCACTTGGCAGATCCTCTCAATGGCCAGCTACTTCGAGGTTCCTGTGGTACTCCTCACAATGAGTTTTAGGGCTATGCCCAAGTACTTTCCACAGTTAAGCAGATAGGGTTTATTCCGTGATCCAAATGAAAAATACAGCTGCAAAAAGAAGAACTACTGCAATAATTACACTACCAAAAAAAACATGGCAGAAATTCCACCCATTGCTCAAAAACTCGTAATTAGAGCTAGGGTTTTGAGATGAAAACTTTTAAAATGAGCATAAACTGATCTATATTGCTAAGAATCGCTATTATAGCATATTTTTGGAACTGGAACAACCACTCTGCTTCTACCCAGATAATCAGAATAGAAGTCTGGGCACCTGGTCAAAATATTTTCGCTCTGCAATTTCCACGGCTCCATTAGAGGAAATTTCAACTCAAAATGGGCCTCCTAAAATGAACTAATAAAATAATATTTATTAATTTTGGAGGAAGAAAAGAAAAAAAATACTTTTTTGTTTGTATTTTTGACATACATCCCTGTGATTTTACTCAAACTTGAATCAGGCGAGCTCGTTGGATGCGGAATTAAATTCCGCATCCAACAAATACCCACTCGGCATACTTTTGACGGACCCCGCCACCCCAAAAACAAGAAATACATGAAAAAACAGAATGATGATGTCATCATTTCATTTTTTCAGGTATTTCTTGTTTTTGGGGTAGCAGGGTCCATCAAAAGTATGCTGAGTGGGTACTCATTGGATGTGGAATTTAATTCTACATCCAACGAGCTCTCCCGATCGAAGTTTGAGTAAAAACAAAGGGAGATATGTCAAAAATACAAACAGAAAAAAGTAGTTTTTTTTATGATACCTATCCCCAAATTTATATTAAAAAAGTGTTTAAGACCTATATGGTATTTCAAATTTAAAGCAATTTTATTGGCTAACACATGATGACATGGAATTTGAATAAAAGTTAAAAGGCCCATTTTGAGTTGAAATTTCCTCTAATGTCACAAAAATTCTAAAAAATTGTTGATTTTAAATCTGCGATATCTCCACTTTTAGAACTCCAAATGAAATTATTTGTTTTTTGAAAATGTGTATTTCTAAAAGAGGAATTCATATATGCAGCCTGTTTCTTCTGATTCTATGTAGAAAGTTTCAGACATTGATTTGAAAGTCACCGCCCAATTTTTCCCTCTCTTTTTTTATTTTTGGAAAAGAAAAAAAATTTCCCACTTGTGCCAAGGAAAGTGCTCTGATACCAGATGTGGAGAACCTCCTACAATGAACAATCAAAATGCATGATATAACAGAAATATTGGAGCACAAAAGAGATTTTATTGATCGCGAGCCACTTTGAGGGGGCAACCTCCTTTGAGCAGGCTCAATACAAAATAACTCTTCGATGCTTTCATTAGACTCAACACATACTTATATACTAAGTATAATCTAAACAACTATTACCCCCCATGAATGTGGGATAATGTAACATAATAAATAGAAAACTTAACAACTATTACTTACTCTCCATGAATGTGCGATAATACAACATACTGATGGGACGACTTATAAAGCATATGTGTTCAATAAAATATACTAACAAAATAAAGAGGAGGGTTGACACGGGTTATTAACATTATGAAATCCTAACTTAACTTTGTTTGTAGAAACAAAATGGTAAGAGTGGTGGGACTTGTTCTCCCATGACGGTTTGAGAGGTAAAGGTGTTTACTTGTTTGCACGCTTATTTAGTTCTATTAAATAAGGCACCTATTCTATTTTACATGCAGTTCATACTTTTACGATAGGGCATTGTTTAAAGAGTACTGGAAGCCTTGATTCTAAAGAATCCTACTACTAGTTGACTTTGGTTCTTTGCCGACTCGAAATTATAACCAAGTAAAATACTGTTCTTGTCAATTTAGCTATCACTGCTAAATTTTTTGTCCAATATTTATGTTTTGTCATAGTTTTGTATCTCGTCATTTATATCTTAGTATATTTTATGTTCTACACTTATTTTATTAAAACTATTAACCTCTCTTATGTTTTCTATTTGCAAGTTATTATCTTAGCCTAAAAATAGACCTTTGATTTTATGAGGTTTATATGTTTAACATGGCATATTCCATATGCCATGTTCACTAAGCATTAAGCTTAGGGCAATTTGCATTGTTTTTAAGTTAGGGCTTTAATCCTTTGGCTTATATGTGATATTATATGTTATATTAAAATATAATCCTTGTAGTTTGACTAAGGCTAGCGCAGACCAAGCATGGACTATGCACTATGCCAAACATCACAATGTATTAAACCTTGCTATAACATAAACTTTGTAATGTTAACCTTGTGATATGAGTGATATGATTTGGGGTGGTGCCATATAACATATGGTTGAACCATATGATAACAGGGTTTAAGCTTTTGCATGGAGAATGGAATACATGAATTTGCAACAAAACTTAACTATGGAGAGTGGGTTTGGGAATTTTGATAATGGTCACCAACTGGTGCCATTAATTCTTTTGGTAATCGTGGAAGCACCAAGCTTAGGGATTGGCTCATGATGGACTTGTCATTTTCTTTGTTTGATTTGGGGTTTGGTCTTTCTCTACGCAGGGAAAAATGGAGGCGACCTCCATGGCAACGAAGGTAAGAACACTTTGCTCATATTCTCAGCATTTCGATGGTTTCTAAGATGCCTTACTCGTTGTATTATTTCTCATTCTATATTATTGGATGGTTGCAGGTTCTAGGATAAGTCCATGAACTTTGTTGTTTGGGAAATGACACAACCTATGGTGCAAGGTAAGCCTGTTAGCAAGATTCTACTTGCCACCTCTCTGTCCTTTTGGGCACAACCATGTTTCAACTTGTTTCCTGTTTGGGGTTCCACGTTGTGGGGTTTTCAAAATTCCTTTAAGCTTGTGATGAGCAAACTGGGTATTTTAATTGTTAAGGAAATAATCCATGAATCGAATCTTAAGGCCATTCGGCTCTGTGTATGATTTTAAGTTTGGGTTTGTAAAAGTACTTGTGATGTTAGCAGCGAATAGAGAAAGACTTGTGACTTCTTAGCATACTCTGTATTCGTTTATGTGAATTGTATTTTTTGTTAAGTAAATCATTCTTATATATTCATGCTATGAGCCATGGGATGCACCATTGCTTGCAATGGTTCCATAGCCCATTGGCATGCCTATGCACTTGACTACGATAATGGAGATACTGTGTATAATGTTAATACTCTGCGTTTTAAATAAGTGGCCATGGTTTTTATGCTTACTGTGTGTGGATGGAATTCATGTTGCGTCAATGGTTTATTAGCAGGGTTTAAGAATAGGCATACGCCTTCATTGTGGTTTTTATGTTGAGTATTTATATTTGGTTGTAAAGGTTGAGAGCGTGGGTTACAGGACAAGCCGTAACTGCCTTGGGCCTTCCCTTAGTGGTTTTGATAGCTTCCAATGGTTGCTTTATTATTGTTCATATTTTGTTGATTTAGAGTGTGGGTTGAAATCGTTAACAGAGTTAGTAGGTTATTAAAATCATACTGTGTATTTTTATTGGGCATGTCGTGGCTTGGGTGAATGTTGTTCATAGATATAAATGGTTGTTTTATTGTTTAATGAATTTGTGGGTTTAGTTTATAATGTGGATTATATTTATATGCCCAGGGTGCAAGCCCACAGTGGCCTTCGTCGCGGTGTTTAGAATTTTAAATGGACTGTGTAATGTTACAACTGATTTTAACACACATGGTTGATCACACATTTATGGCCTTCCCTGTCCCTCTATAGACTCTTTGGACCCCATGGACTGATATTATACTTTGATGTTTCCAATTTCATCCCTAAATATACATGTTTATTATTGTACATGACTTTTAATCCCATACTAGCGTGTATACACAGATATTGACCTCAAACCTTCGTACATCGAGATGTGTGCATAAATCCAAATATTTTTGGAGTTTTCCTTGATGTGTATCCTAACCACTTGACTCTTGGCCTTCCATATTCCTTGAGATCACTCGTATTTGACCCTCCATTACCCCTTTGGAGTGCTATATAAGGAACCCCTTGGATACATTGAAGGGGAGGAATTGAAGAGCAAGAAAACTATATCCATTGTTGTCGTAGCTTGCTTATACTTGACTATGCATCCCTTTGTCCCTTTGGAGCACTTTGTGTTCTTCCCAAGATTTCCTTTGCTTGTGAGCTTGCTATCGAGAGATGGAGGATTGAGGTGGTGGAGGCCCACGTGGAGGACTCAGTTTCTCTGGTTCGTAGACATGCTAACAAAGGTTGTCACTTATGTAATATTTGATTTGATTAATAGAAATATCTTTTCCTTTCCATTTAATGTGCAATTGAATGAATATTGAATCCATGGATATGTTTAACTATTTATGTATTGATGAATATATATGCTAGAGTAGATCTAACACCATATTATATAGCATTCTTTTCTTGTTTACTGTTGTTGAGAGTGAAATGCTAAAGCAAGCGGGATTGGAAAAAGCTCAACGGGGATCTACTTTAACCGTCCGGAATAAGCTACAACCCATGATCCCTTAGTGTTAGATATTTGGTTTCTCTTGCTTATGGGAAAGGATTTATTTCTGTGATTTATCTGTCTATTGTGGTACACCCCAAGCCATAGGAATTTTCTCTCCATAACATAATTGGTGATCATACTGGGGAGGTTCCTAGTTGTTTTTCTTTGAGGGTTTTTGGCATTCAATGTACTTGAATTGTTTTGATTTCTTTGTTTTTGTGTCAGGTCTAGAGGCATGTTTTCCTAGTAGGGTCTTGAAGAAGTAAATTTTATCTCAGCTTGTCTGTTTACCTTATTTTTCTCTATTTTTCTTCCTGTACACAGGTTTTGCTTTCACAATTGCATGTACACGTAGGTTTTCCCAGAATACTTGCATATGTACGCAAGTTTACTGAGAACAATCGCATATGCCTTGATTTTTTGCTTTATTGGGAGGATTAAGTGTTGATGGGTGGGTTTGGATGATTGTTGAATCTTATTGGATGCTTCTGGAGCCTATATACACTCCTGTCTTTGACCAGAGACTTCTTTCAATACGATTTTTTAAAATTTTCTTGTCATTCATTTTCTACTTTTGTTTTGAGATTAGTGAATTACGTCTCTTTTACCTTGGTGCTTTCCTTGGCTATTGTTTGTGAGTGGTTGCAGAGTCTGAGGGTGGTAGAGTCATATTTTTGCTTTTATATCTCATTTAATTCAAAAATACAAAAATATTTTACTTTTCGCATAGTTATGAATTGCTTGCATTTTGCATTAGCATGGTACTTGCATTAGGTTTGCTTGGTGAATTATGGTCATATTTTCATATAGGAATAATTGCATATACATTTGAAGGAAAACATTTACACTTCACGTAGTAGCATACCATGTTTTTCATTCTACACACTGCATTTGAATTGTTTGTTAGGTGTGCATTTTACTTCTTTTTGCGTCATAACTTCATTAGTTGCACTTCCATTTACCATTTGAGTAATACAGCCAATTAAAATCAACGCATTATAAAATTAATTACACTCTTTTATTTTCTAGGGTGCATCAACAAGATTGGGTTTTAGGGTCTTGGAATAGTTCATTGTAAGTTAATTCTCCAAGACCACTAAACAAAACAATTATGTGTCTATCTAGGTGAGAGTGTGAAACCCTTGGTATAATTAGTGTTTCCCATGATGCTCCTCTTACACGAGAGTTAAGCATGAGGAAGTGCACATGATTGTGACTAGGATGACCCATGGTTAATTTTTGTGACCACCAGAGATATTTCTAGGATTATATTCGTATCTGGGGGGCTTTGAGGTATTGGATGGGGCACCCTTGGGGTACTAGTTGTGCTTTCAGTCTTCAGGCTTTGCTACCCTACCCATACAATCAATCCCACCTGTGAATATCCACTTGAGCATTGGTTATATTGAGGTGACCTTAGTTTTCTTACCTAGGTTATCGAGGGGGTATTTGCAGATGTTATTTTGCAGGTGTCCTAGCTAGGTAGGGTTCAGATGGCACAGTTGCTATATGCGTTGAAGCTAAGGGACACTATAATTGGTTATGAACCTCCCCTTGTTTTGTATGGGAGTCTCAATCCTCTCATAGGTGAGACAACTCACATATCCTACCCTTGGTTTCCTTGTGATTTGGGTTTACATTTTTTAGGTGTATGCTCTCTGCACGCTAGTTTACCTAGGGTTGCGTAGTTAGATTGGGTCTTTTATTTTTATTTAATTCATTGTAGATTCGAGTGCGACACCTCGCCATTCTTGTAATTTAGTAGTAATTCCACCTTATACATCTCCTCCTCCTTTGGGAGAGAGAAACAGATAGTCTGAGCGGACTACTTCTCACTTTTATTCACACACCATGGGAGATCATGGCGATGAGATTCCATAGATGTCGTCTCCACCTCACAAGGTTGGGGAGGGTGATCCTACTAGCATGCATGATCCACCATATGAGCATCCTTCACTATTTGCTTATGATCCCTCATTCACAGGTCATCGATATTAGCTTCAGTGCAACGAGACTCACTATGAACCCATAAGCGCTAGTAATGTTAGATATGTCATGACTGATATCCCTGAGTTTGATCTGGAATATCATGCTGAGTCGGAAGTTGACTTTGGATCTACACATGGGAGAACTTCCATTCCTTTCCATGCAGAGAGGTTTGGGGGCACTAGTCACATTGCACCTTCCATCCATGTGGTGGAGGCATCTTCACATGCTCATCCTAGGCCTAGTGTTAGTAACCCTATTCGGATACCAGAATCAAGACATGTGAACATTGGGAACACCAATTACATTCTTTCACATGTTCCATCATCTTCAACACCCGTTCCTTCAAATTCCTTTTTAACGACTCATTCTCCCCCTAATTCACATGGGCCTTCTGGTCGGAATACTGCTACTAGTCACATCCATTCTAATCCTCTTCACACCATAGTATCGTAAGGCCATGTGCCTCCTTCCTTGTCAATAGGACATGTACCTTCACATGGACCATCTCATGGACCATATTATGGTTCGAACTATGGAGCTTCACATATACCTTCTTATGGACCGTATTACAGATAAAAAGATCCATCATATGGGTACAGGTATCAACAACCTGCTTATTCTCCTAATTATGGCTTTGTAGCACCTCACAATCAGGGTACTCTGCATTATAATGCTTCCATGCAGCCCTTCATGAGTCAAATGGGAGCAGGCTATTATCCCACTGGCCAAGGCCATGGTATTTATAGCAATAAATCCTATCAAAACCAGTCATATCAGGGAGTGTGGCATCGACCGTCTCAACCTAGGCTCCCTTTCCTTGTGAACTTGAACTTACCTAATTTTTTGAGATTAACGAATGATCCTGTGTCTCATAATTTGAAATGGCCAACAGTACCTACCAATATTCCTTCGAACATTCCTAAGTTCAAAGGTAATGCTAGTGAAGATCCTAGTGAGCATCTCACCACTTTCCACCTTTGGTTCTCTTCTAGTTCCTTACACGATGATTCCATTTGTTTGAGGATATTTCAATGCACCCTCATGGGTCCTACAGTGAAATGGTATATAGAGTTATCAAGGGGGATTATTCTACATTCAAAGATCTTTCCATGACTTTTCTTAATCATTTCTAGCTACCCGTACATTACGACGTCGGTACCAAACTCTTGTTGACCTTTCGGCAAGACAAAGCCATGCATATTTAGGATCATATTCAAGAATGGCGTAGATGGAAATGATTAATTAAAGATTTTATACCACTAGATTTTCTTCTAGAATGGTTCCTCAAGTCATTGTTACCTTACATCGTGAAGGATGTTTCTACATTTGAAGTTCAAAATGAGGACCAAGCTATCTTTAGGGATCAAGAGTTGGATTTGATCTATGCTCAATCTGGACTCTTGTATGAGATTATCATGAATTCTCCAAGATCCAATTTCAACCCCAAGATCAAACCTAGGCCACATGCTGATGATATTGTTGGCTCCACAAGTACCAAACCCGTAAACTCGGTTATGAAACAAGTGAGCCAGTTATCAATTAACTAGCCTATGTCGGGACAAGCTACAACTTCTTCTCAACCTACCCAATCAACAAGTGTACTCTCCATGCAAACGTCGAGCCCGAAAGGCAACCAACAGCCTCGAAGGAATAAAAAGAAAGGAAAAAATAATCATAAGGGTGGGAATAAAAATGAAAATGGTAATAATAATGACAAGAACATGAATAATGTTGGGGGGGGGGAGAAACCGAAATGTAAGGTGAATTTTCCTTGTATTTTGTGTAAAGACGATCACCTCACTCACTTGTTACCTCGTATGGAGGACGCCTTGAATTTCATAGCATAGGGCCCAGCTGTGTTTACTAATAATTTACCTAATAATCAAAATATGAACTTGAGGATCATTGATCCTGGTTTTGCGTCTAGTGGAACTCAAAACCCACCGGAGGTTGCTCCTGGTCACGGTTGTATCAACATGGTGAAAGCTTCCAAAGTTGTGACACGTGCGAAAGATTATGGTTTGTCACAACTAGACCTTGGGAAAGAAACTTCCTCACATGAGAGTCATTTGCAAATTGAAAATCCTACGGATAAACCTGAATCTCCACCTCGCATTCCTAAAAGAGTCTTGAAGCGTTTAGGCCATAATCCTAATGCCCAAGCCGCCCAGAACTATTTAGTTGTTGAGGATTTGTCCCAGACTCCTTGTGCGATGTCCGCATTCGAAGTGCTTTAGACTTGTCCTCTGCAGAGGAAAGCCTTTTTGTCTACTCTTGGGGTTAGTTATGATAGCTCTTCTTCCATTATCAAATTCGAAACCAAGGGGGTATATCCTATCTTGCCTTACTACGTGTCTCTTCGGATTCATGTAGAGTTTCTCAACACCATCATGCGTACTGTCATTGATGAAGGTGCTTCCACTTCTGTGATGTCTTTGTCTTGTTGGAAGGGCTTAGGTTCTCCCACATTTTCTCAATCTGCCAACATGTTGATGGATTTCGATGGTAGGTCATTTTGGCTACATGGTATACTTCCTTCTCTAGAGGTCCAATTAAGAGGGAATACTGTCACGTTCAAGGTCGAGGTGGTTGATGCGCCCCTTGACTACAATCTTTTGTTGGGTAGGAATTGGATGTACAATATGAAATTCATAGCTTCTTCCCTATTTTGAGTGGTTTGCTTTCCATTTAATGGTAATATTGTTACTATTGATCAAAATTCATTCCATAATCTGAGTGTCAATGCATCATCATGAGCCTCTGTCCTGATTATCGATCATTCTCATATGGTAGCTAAGAATATGGGTGTGGGTATGTATCCTTCTCTCATGGGAACCTTTAGTTGTCCTGCGCTCATTCTTATGATTGGTTCTAGTCTTAGTGGGGCTTCATCCTCATCGAATTTAGTATCTTTTCACACTACTCATATGGAAGATCCTTGGATTCTTCCTTCACTGAGTACTTCGAGTGTGCCTGTCGAGACAAACATGCCATTGCCTACAACAATGGTGGCATATCAAGCGAATCTTGATCATGTTGTAGAGCCTAGTCCTTCCTCTTCATGGATGGAGGAGGAAGACCCTTATGTGCTTCCTGCATGGGTAGTAGAGTCATCTCACTCTCATGACTACCTTGATGATTTTTTTTCTGTCAGATGAAGCTATTCTTGAGGCCATGTCTAGGATTGAACAACCTTGGGAAGCGTTGCACCATAGATCGTATTTCCTTCCTAAGCTTAATCGTTTGGAGTGTGATGACTTTAGGGGGATTATTAGCAACAAAATTGGTAGCCCCTTGGTCCCATTAATCTTTCCTAGTCAGATGGATAAAGGGAACATGGATAACCTATCACCAACGATTCCTATCAATATTTCTCGTGATCTTGGTAAGATTGAGAATGTCTACATTGGGGCAGGTTGTTCCCCCGATGAGATTAAAGAGTATACCAAGATTTTTAAGGAGTTTCATGATATTTCCGCTTGGTCATATGAATAAATTCTAGGTATAGACCCTCATATTGTCGAACATGAAATCAAGACCTATTCGAATGAAAAATCGGTTCGACAACGTTTGCATGTCGTGAATCCTAGAAAAGCACCCATCATTAAAGCTGAGATAGAGAAACTACTCAAACCTGGTTTTATCTATCTCGTTCCCTTGACAGAGTGGGTTTCAAATCCCATTCCGGTGGATAAGAAGCATGGAGCGATCCGAATATGCATTGATTTTCATGACTTAAATCGATCCTGTCCTAAAGATAATTTTCCTTCACAATTTATTGATCAAATTTTGGATGAGTGTGCGGAAAGGGAGGTATTTTATTTTATGGATATAATAACATACAAATTAAGCCCAAGGATCCACACAAGACCACATTTATTTGTCCTTAGGGTACTTTTGCATATCAGAAGATGCCCTTCATCCTTAAAAATGCTGAAAGTACATTTCAGTGGGGCATGACCTTGATCTTTCATGATCTTAAAACGATTATTGAAGTATATTTGGATGATCTCGATGCTCACTCTTGTTTTAGAGTGTGTCATCCTTATCATTTGCGATTACTATTCGAAATATGTCGTCATTATCAAGTTCGTTTAAATCCTCATAAGTACATCTTTTACATGACAGTTGGTCGTTTACTAGGATTCATCATATTGAAGGAGGGTATTAGAGTCGATCCCTTGAAGGTTGAGGCAATACTTCAATTGTCTTCCCCCCATAATATTAGACACCTTCAATGTTTACAAGGTATGGAGAACTTCTTGCGAAGGTTCGTGGTAAATTTTTCCAACTTGACTAAAGGATTCATGCATATGTTGAAGAAGGACACCCCTTTTTACTGGGATGAGCGAGTCTAGGAGTCTTTTGATGCTCTTAAGAAAGCATTAGCAATGGCCCCCTTACTTAGTCCACCAGACTATAGCTGTGATTTCTTGATTTATGTGGCCACATCTCAGGAGACGGTTCGTATGGTTTTGGTTCAAGAGGATGAGGAGCTCCATGAGCATGTCATATATTATTTGAGCCAAAACCTTATTGATGCGTAACTTCACTATTCCAATTTGGAGAAGCTAGCCTTAGCCACCGTTCATCCAATTTAGTGTTTGAGACATTACATTCTCCTTCACCAAACTTTGGTCGTAGCTCATATCAATCCATTTTAGTTCATCCTCACTAGAAGGATGATTGGGGGAAAATATAATAAATGGATTATGATTTTAAAAGAGTTTGATCTCAAATTCGTTTCGTTGAAATCGAAGAAATCGTTAATCTTTTCTGAGCTCATATCATATTTCCCAAATTTGGGGGAAGAGGGGGTTTATGAGGATTCTTTTTTCGATGAGCATATATTCCTCATCTCAACTGTGGACCCTTGGTACATGGATATTATCATGTATTTTCAAACATTGAAGGTCCCTACTCACCTCTCATGGGATGAACAACGATGATTATGTCACATAGCGAAGAACTACCTCATAATGGATGAACCTTTGTACCACCGTGGGGTGGATTCCATTTTACATCGTTGTTTAACCCATGATGAGGATGAGTTCATGCTTAATGATTGCCATAGAGGGGTGTGTGGTGGTCATTTATATGGGCTTTCTACAACCCAAAAAATCTTGAGGGCAGGCTATTTTTGGCCGTCTATCTTCAAAGATTGTGTTAATGCAGTCAAGAAGTTCCACCCTTTCCAAGTCTTTGCATGTAATATGCGCTTGCATCTAGCCCCATTGCATCCTATTATCACCGTCAATACCTTCACTAAGTGGGGGATTGATTTTATGAATTGGAACCCATCCTTTGCTAGGGGGCACCATCATATTATTGTGGTTGTCGATTAAATCATTAAATGGGCAAAGGCTATGGCCATAATTAAATCCGATGGTGACAGCCGCCCATTTCTTTTTCAACTAGATAATCACCCAGTTCAGGATTCTGAAAGAACTTGTCACTAACTATGGTAGGCACTTTCAAAACAAAATGATGGAAGACTTGGCTTCCAAGTTAGGGTATAAGAAAGAAAACTCCTCTTGTTATTACCCTCAATCGAATGGACAGGTTGAAGTAGTGAACAAGTCACTTAAGTCTATTCTCCATCAAACCATTGCAAAAAGCAAGAATAATTGGCATATCTTGTTGTATCATGCTTTGTGGGCCTATAGAGCCATGGTTAAGGCTGCCACCTATTTTTCTCCCTATCAGCTTATGCATGGGGTGGAGTCATTATTACCAGTTGAATGCGAAATCCCTTCTCTGAATCTAGTTTTGGAGATTTTACCAGACAATTTCGCATTGGAAGAGCATTTGGTCCATTTAGAGCAGCTTAATGAGCATCACTGAGATTCCTTAGTGGCTGTAGAGGTTAATAAGTGTCGCGTTAAGGTCCAACATGATAAGTCTATCCATCTGAGGAGGTTTAGTGAAGGTGACTTGGTCCTTTTATGGGATCAAGCTAAGGAACCCTTGGGGGAAGGAAAGTTTAATCCCATGTGGCATGGTCCTTACGTGGTTAAACGTGTCTTAGAGAAAGGCACCTATGAGCTGGTTGATTATGAAGGGATAGCCTTGGTGGATCCTCGAAATGGGATCTATCTCAAAAAATACTATGCATGATCTTCAGGCAGGGCTAGTTTTTGTATATTATTATATAGTTTTGCATTGCATAGTTAGGTTTTCTTATGGTGATCGGGTTTGTTGATTACCTTTCATTTCTTATGGCAGATGTTGATGGAATATTTTGTTTGCATAGGATTCGTTGATGGTGCTAGTCACCACACTCAAAACTCAGCTTCGGCTGCTTGGGTGATCTATACTCCTACGGGTCAAGTATTGTCTTTGGGAGGCGTATGTTTACAGCCTTATTCAAACCATGTTGTTGAATATAGTGTCGTTATTGATTTATTGTGTGATTCCATTTCGCATGGTATTCATTCTCTTGAGGTATGTCTTGATTCGCAATTAGTGGTTTCACAACTTAATGTCTTCTATCATATTAGGGATCCGACATTATTACGAAGATTCTTACATGTTAGATTGTTAGAACTACAATTTGAGAGAATAACATACATTCATGTTCCAAGAATTTTTAATCAAGTTGCTGACTCATATGCTAACTATGTGTTAGATTGGAATTTGTTTCACAGACCATAAGCATATCACAAACACATTTTACACATATGTAAATAAAATAAAAATCAATCATCATAAAAAAAAATTCATTAAGTTCAAAAAGTGACATCACAATACATAAGTGTCATATACCAAATTGGGGCTTCCGAGACACCAAAATATACTACACAGTCATACAAAACATATACACCCAAGTCTCTAAGCTTGAGGTGGAGGAGGGTGTTGATCATGATAGCACACTATGGCTCTAGCTAGCTAGAAAAACAGTCGAACCCATGCTCATGGTACTCCAACCACCTGGCGATGCATGGCCTCAGGCAAGTCCTCGACTTTAGCCATGGGTACTTTAGGTGTCAATCGAAAAAAGTTCATGTGGATGATTTGAAGCGTTGGCTCCACATCCACACCCATAATATCATCACCTCTTCCCCTCCATCAATGATGAGAAAATCCATTTGGCCATCGTGGTCCTACATATGCATATACATGGCAGATTGTCACTATGTGTCGTCACACCAAAAACACGTCTTTTGATTTCATATATCAAAAAACACAAAAAAATTAAATAATTCACAAATTAAAAGTGGGTTTGGGATTCTTTACCTATGTCTCCATAAGCCGCTCCTAATGGTAGGGGCATATCTGGGTCTCCGTGGAAGTCTATCCCTGCATAGGGGTAGTCATCTATGGTGACGATCTATCTCTGCCACCATGGGAAGAAATCTGTTGGGTAGGGGTTAGCCACCCTATCACCCCACAGTCTGCACATGACATTAGCCCAACATCACTAAGTTGGATCCTGGACTTCATGTGGACAATGTCTACTCTAGCACTCAGCCCTAGCACCCGCTCAAAGAAGAACGTGCTCAGTATGCTGCCAAACCTGAATTTTCACTCTCTACCCATATTTCAGTCACTAAGATGTTGTTTCATGTTGCTTAGCAGCGTAGTACTCTAGTCCTATATTGTAGGTCACATACACTCTATCGCATAGAACATCATTGGCCGTGAGCCCTGGTGGAGTGAAGCCAAACCTGCAATCCTGCCTAATTCCTAGAGTATGGCTTTCAACCCCATAATATGAATAGATTTTGTCGGGATTAGACTCCCAACCTTCTCCATATCCAGAAGACAGTACACAGCTATCTACTCATCTATGGTCAATCCACCTCCTGGCCCATGGGATTAGAGGTTAACCACCTCCCCTCATCGGGACAAACCTGTGATGAAATATATGTCCTCAACCTCAATGTTGAGTGACATCCCATCTATCTGAAATGTTTCAGACTCTTGATCCCAATAATCTACCAATAGTTGGAGTAGTCTTGGTTTGGCCTTCAAGCTGCCAAGCCACCAAAACTTGTACAATCCACATGCTTGTAATACTTGTTGAGCCATGATATCGGCTTGAATAGCTTCCTCAACATCACCATGTTCTCTCTCTCACCACTCTAATAAAATAATTCACAAAAAACCAAGTTTTTTATCATTATTTGCCCATTAAATCCTTGTTCGTGGCCCTATCCACGACTATTTTCAAAACACCCGTGCAAGTACATAGGTTTTGGGGCATTTTTCGCATATGGTCAGCCCTATACGCAGAAAAAATCCTAATTGTTGCATGGGGTGAAACACCCAAGTTGGGATGGCCCAAAAAATTAATTTGACCATGGAATTTGAAAAAAATTATATCAAAATGAAAGAGAGAGGCAAGGGAATCTACCTAGATCAAATGGGGAGGGATTTCACCGGAGGATGTTCCCGGAATTCACTTCTGAAGTTGTGAGCTCAAATGCACTATGTTGGGTTAAAAAATTCAAATGGTATGAAAATTTTTATATTTTTCACTATTTATAGAAAAAAATTGAAATTTTTACCCACTTTCTATAGTTTTTTACCATTTCTGATCATTTTGGACCGTTTGAACTAATTTTATGTTGTAGGAGCCCGTTTTGAGTGCAATTTGACCATGCCTTTGACCTGTTCATGCCTATTTCAGGTATTATGTCTGAAGCATTTAGGTTAGGTTTCACCTCCATTTGCACTTTTCATAACTTTATGATCGTTTCGTCTTAACCTTAGGTATGAACCCATTCTATCTTGTCACAGAACCTTCTTGCTTCTTTTAGAAGTGACATGTTGTGAATGGTAGAGCATTCCCATACATGGGTACCCTAGTTATATCATATTTTTCATTTGGTTCCCATGCCAACATTTCTCCTGTAGGGTGTGGGAGTCCTTTGTATAGTACCACCATGACTTTGAGCAAGAGCTTCATACTCCTCTTGAACTTTATGTTGTCCATTTCCCTAGGACTCCCTTGTATATGTCAAGTTGTAATTGCATTATCATGAGTTTTTATTGCCTTATTGAGTCTTATGCCGGCTTCCCTGACTTTGATTATCAGCCATATAGCCCGATCTTGTCTCATGTCTATCCAAGTAGAGCCTTTTTTCATATCTTTTGCAGTTGGATACCCCATTTTTTACCAGGAGGGGACCTTCCCCCGAGTGTCATTATCCTGCACATGTTCTCCTTGCATTGAGCATAGGTATGTTCTACTACTTGGAACTAGCTTGTTTGACCCCTAACACTCGTCTCCTCCTAGATTTGTAACTATAAATCACTTTTATTCTTTTTCAAGATTTTCAAAATATCTGAAAAGGTCCAAAAAAAATCAAAAAACCAGAAAGCGGGATAGGAAAAGATCTTATCCTAGGCAGTAGTTGAGTTGTGTCACCTTTGAACAGAGCACTGTATATCACATCTACTGGTTGGGTTATTAGTTTGACTTTAGGAGCTGTACTCATTTCTCTGAGTTTATCTCCATTGACTGGTTAAGCTTCCAGTCCCTATCGTGCCTCTGTTGATGCCTCCTATGTCATAGAGATGTCACAGTTTTTCATATCGAGTCTATGCTTCCTACATTCAGTCACCATTTTCCATTATCCACTTTTTCGAAGGAATTTGAAGCCTCAATCAGCCATTCCTCGGTTGTCTTTACTTTGCATGTCGTCCATTCCCGATACTATTATTGGTTCGTGCACATATTTTTCGAGTCCTTCCACATTATACAGCACTGTTGAGTACCTCGTGTTGGATGATGGGGAATGCCTTAATGCCCTCCTTCCATCGGATTTAATTGCATTGACTTTAGATCATTTATCTTGGATAGGAGTCTAGAATCATTTGAGTGCCTTGAGACTTACAATCATCAGTGGTAGGTTCTCTCACCATCGACAATTTTGGGAATACATCAATGTCCCCTAATCGATGGATTCTTCCAAGTGTTCAACCTCAAAACATCTATTCACACTTGTTAGATTGCGCTCTAGTACCTTGATTACCATTTCCATTATCGGTGGGTGATCTCGCGTGGCATTCCACATATGCTACCTCCTTGATCATGCCAGTATTCATGAGATTTCAGCTCTCCTGATTTGATTCAAGTGTATGT
Source organism: Pseudotsuga menziesii (assembly GCA_001517045.1). Lineage (NCBI taxonomy): Eukaryota > Viridiplantae > Streptophyta > Pinopsida > Pinales > Pinaceae > Pseudotsuga > Pseudotsuga menziesii. Next base: position 69,140 of record LPNX010522456.1, on the reverse strand, counting down.
GAGATATCTTCAACCATTATGGAGATCTTGATTCATTGTATATCTTCAGCTTCTATGGAGATCTTGATCCTTTGTATATCTTCATCGTGGAGATTCTGATCTATCATATATTGTACGTGGCAGTGACCACACATTCACATTTTGTATATCATGCCTATTCATGGCCATTGTACCTGTATGTATCCAAGACTGCTATATGCATTTGTAGTCATATGCAGAGATTGATTATTGTACTATACTGATGGATGGATGGTTCTTCCACCTGGTTCTTCATCACTCCACTTCTGGGATGAATTTATAATATATTTCGGCTATCATGTTACCCCTCTGACCTCACACATTAGGGGGCATCTGTTACAGCTGATTTTACCACACATGGTTGATCACACATTTATAGCCTTCCTTGTCCCTTTGCAGACTCTTTAGACCCCATCAACTGATATTAAACTTTGATGTTTCCAGTTCATCCCTAAAAATTCTTGTTTATTGTCGTACATGACTTTTAATCCCATACTCACGTGTATACATGGATATTGACCTCAAACCCATGTACATTGGGATGTGTGCATAAATCCAAATATTTTTGGAGTTTTCCTTGATGTGTGTCCGAACCACTTGACTCTTGGCCTTCCATGTGCCTCAAGATCACTCGTATTTGACCCTCCATTACCCCTTTGGAGTGCTATATAAGGAACCCCTTGGATAAATTGAAGGGGAGGAATTGAAGAGCAAGAAAACTATAGTCCATTGTTGACGTAGCTTGCTTATACTTGAGTCTACATCCCTTTGTCCCTTTGGAGAACTTTGTGTTCGTATCAAGCTTTCCTTTTCTTGTGATCTTGCTATCAAGAGATGGAGGATTGAGGACTTAGTTTCTTCGGTTCGTAGATGTGCAGACAGAGATTGTCACTTATGTAATATCTGATTTGATTAATAGAAATATATTTTCATATCCATTTAATGTGCAATTGAATGAATATTGAATCCATGGATATGTTTAATTGTTTATGCATTGATGAATATATATTCTAGAGTAGATCTAACAACATATTATATAGCATGCTTGTCTTGTTTACTATTGTTGAGAGTGAATTGCTAAAGCAAGTGGGATTGGAAAAAGCTCAACGGGGATCTACTTCAACCGTCTGGAATAAGGTACGAACCATGATCCCTTAGTGTTATATATTTGGTTTCTCTTGCATATGGGAAAGTATTGATTTCTATGGTTTATCTGTTTTTTGTGGTACACCCCAATCCATCGGAAGTTTCTCTCTGTAACATGTAATATTTGTCTTAGCCAAGGTTGTACGTATAGCATTGGGAAGAACCCAGGGTCTTACAACCTTGTTGTAGTGTAATGGTTTGATTATTGTAATAGTGTTGATTATATGAATGTATCCCGCATACATTGTTGTATAGCGTGGCCTTGGTAATTAAATTTCACTAGGTTTGAATCTTGTTCATGGCTATCTGTAATACATTGTATCTTAATTTAAAGAAGAGGGTTGGGCTTGTATGCCCACAAGATTTGATTCCTGTCCCTATTTGTAATACTTGGGTTTATAATATGATTTCGATTCTAGTGTATGATGTATTCTTTATGGAATGTTTGATGAGTTATGTAATTTTGG
>LPNX010522456.1:50355-66157 GCA_001517045.1 Pseudotsuga menziesii | reverse complement strand
AGGTCTTTAGTATTCTGATGAGAATACATAAATTCAAAATTTCATTTAATCACTTATAAATAAGTATGATGAGATCAATATTTTCTCTAGTCATTTTCACTTGGAGTTTATTAAATTCTTTCCAGTAACCCCTAGTCCTTACCAAATCCCATACTCAATGCTTTAACAGGGAGTTACAATTCAGTGTAATTCTAGAGCTCCTCGCTCAACACTAGTGCTAGGATGTACTTGTACGATACACCTAGGGATACAATGGCCAAGGATCTGATGCTCCAGAGCTTATTCTCAACATCAACATGGAAGGCTCCAGGGCTTATGCCCAACATCAACATGGAAGTCTCCAGGGCTTATTCCCAACACATCCAATTATATTTTCATGTGTTCTAGAGCTTCTTACTCAACAAAAACGTATGTACTCGTGCTCTAGATCTTCTTGCTCAACACAAATCATCAATCACTCAAGTGATCCAGAGCTCCTTTTTCAACACAAAACATCTCGTCAATCATTTTCTTCAAGTTCCATGCCCAACACAAACAAGCATATACATATATCATCAATAATTGGCTTATGCCCAATATATAAAACAAATCATCATGTTCATATGCAGTGGGGTCTTCAACCCAATATAAAAATAAAACATCAAGATAATCATCATAATTAATAGGCACATGCCTATAAGTGCTAGGTCCAAAATTTGGGATATTACATCCCTCCCCGCTTAGAAAAACATCGTCCTTGGTGTTCTAGGGACTCATAATGGCATCATGAAATAAGGCGGGGTAATCCTTTCTCATGGTGGCCTCGTTCTCCCAAGTAGCCTCATCAACCTCAAAGTGTTTCCACTGCACTTTCAATTGGAGCACAGTGCACTTCCGAGGCTGCACCTCTCTCTTGTCCATTATATGGGTAGGCTCAGGGAAAAACTCCCCTTCATGTTCCACCTGTAATAGGGACCAATCAACAACATATTTAGTATCATAAACATATTTATTTAACAAATATGCATGGAAAACATTGTGGACTCTTACATGCATGGGAAATGCTAGTTCATAATCCACTAGCCCTTTCTTGGCCAGTATTTCAAAAGGTCCGCAAAATTTAGGTGCTAACTTACCGCACCTAACCAAGCTCAACAAGATTCATTTGGATTTTACTTTCAAGTAAACATGATCGCCTATCTGAAAGTCCTTATCCTTTATTTTCTTATCTGCATAACGTTTCTGGTGGTCTTGTGCTTCTTTAAGGTTCACCTAGACCTTGGTAACCAACTGTTCCAATTCCATCAATAAATCAAGCCCTAACATGAGTTGATCCACCGGGCTATCCCAGGTAACCGATGTTCTACACTTCCATCCATAGAGTACCTCAAAGGCACTCATCTTGGAGGAAGTCTGATAACCATTGTTATACACAAACTCTGTGAGGTCCAGGTAATCCTCCCACTTCATGGGGTTGTTCATGACATACATTCGAAACATGTCCTTGACAATTTGGTTTACTCTCTCTATCTACCCGTCTGTCAGCAGGTGATATGTAGTGCTAAAGTTCACCTATGTCTCTAATCCAGAGAATAAATATCTCCAAAAGTTTCATCTAAACTTAACATCTTGATTTGAGATAATTGCCTTGGGTATCCCATGCAATCTAAATATCTTTTTAAAGAAGATATCAACAATGTTCACAGCCTTGTAGGCCAACTTCACAGGAATGAAGTGTGCTTCTTTCGACAACTTGTCGATGACCACAAAAATAGAATCATTTTGCTTCTTACTTTTCCGTAAACTGGTTATAAAATCCATACCAATGACCTCCCACTTCCATTCTAGAATGGGTAATGGCTGCAGCAATCCTGTAGGATACTGATGCTCAGATTTGACTAGATGGCATTCCTAACATTTTGCAATAAACGTTGCAATGTCAACCTTTAACTTAGGCCAAAAAAAGCGTCTCTTCACAACGGATATCATCTTTTGATATCTTGAGTGCCCTGAGCAGGGTGCCCGATAAAAATTTGTGAGGATGTTGGACCGAAGGTCCCCTCCTTATGGAACATACAAGCAATCCTTGGACCACAACAATCTGGATTCGTCTACCTTGTATTATTTTTGTTGTTGAAACAACCAGCCCTCGTGGACTTTCTTGAGGATTTCCACATAGAAGGGGTCAACTCTGTTGGCCTCTCTAATCTTCTCATGCAAATCTACATCGGTTTGACTCAAGGTCACCTCATAGATCATATGAGTTCATCGGCTCAAAGAATCGGCAACCTTATTCTATTTTCCCTTAATGTGCTTTAGCTCGAAATGGTACTCGTTGAGGAAAGCCAACCATCTGCCTTTCCTTTATTTTAGATCTAGTTGATCAAATAAATACTTCAGATTCATATTGTCTGTCTTCAAAAGGAACTTTCTTCCCATGAGGTAGTGCCTCCACATCCTCAAAGAATGGATGATGGGAGCTAAATCAGGATTGTGCGTAGGGTAATTTTTCTCATGTTCTTTTAACTTCCATGATTCATAACATATCACATTATCATTCTGCAAGAGGACTCCTCCAAGTCCTTCCTTGCTTGCATCCATACAAACAATGAAATCCCCATCGAGATACGCAATTTGCAACACCGGTGTGGTCATCAAAAGCTGCTTAAGCTTTTGAAAACTTTCTTCACACTTAGTGGTCCATAAGAACTTACTTGCTTTCTTCTGCAAAGCGGTCATGGGGCAAGCGATTCTCGCAAATTTCTCAATGAAATTTAGATAGTATCTTGCTATTCCTAAATAGGACCTAATGTCAGTGAGACTAATAGGGGTAGGCCAATCCTTTATGGCTTTAATATTTTCCAGGTCCATAGCTATCCTTGACTTAGAGATAATGTGACCTAGATACTATATCTGTGGTTTGTAAAAATCACATTTACTAAAATTAGCGTAAAGCTGGTGTTCCCTCAACACTTGTAGTGATATGCAAAGATGTTCTTCGTGTTCTTCTTTATTCTTCGAATAAAACATTATGTCGTCTATAAATACCAAGACAAACTTATCCAAATACCTACTGAATATGTTGTTCATCATACACATAAAGTTCGCGAGTGCATTGGTTAACTCTAATGGCATCACTACAAAATCGTAGTTCCTGTACCTTGTATGAAAGGCGGTTTTGTGAATATCCTCGTCACAAATCCGTACCTGATGGTACCCATATTGTAGGTCAATATTTGAAAATATTATGGCTCCTCCCACCTGATCAAACAAGTCATCGATCTTGGGGAGTGGGTAACAGTTATTTGATAGTAATTTTGTTCAACTGAGAGTAATCTATGCACATCCACATCATCCCATCTTTCTTCTTTACAAACAATATTGGTGCTCCCTAAGGAGACACACTGGGTCGAATATACCCTTTCTCTATCAAATCCTGCAACTGCAGTTTGAGTTCCACCAACTTAGGTGCACTCATGCGGTAAGGGGATTTGGAGGCCGAAACTAAACTTGGGGTCAGTTCGATGGAAAAGTCTAGGTCTCATTTTGGAAGTAATCCTTGGATTTCCTCAAGAAACACATCCTTGAATTCTTCAAGAACATGGAAGCCTTCTATGCATTTCTCTCTATCTGACTCTATGTCTCGGATGTTCACTGCAAACAACTTGCAGCCTTTCCTAACACATTTCTTCGCTTTTAAAGCAGATATATATCTTAAATAAAATTTCTTTGGAATTCCCTAAACCTTCACTTGGTTTCCTAGGATATCAGTACACAAGATAGACTTGCGCAAACAATTGAGCATTGCATGGTGTTGTTCCAGCAAGTCCATGCCGATAAGTACATCATACAATCCTAAAGTTAGGATGTTCAGGTTTACTTTCATAGGAAAACCATTCAGGTTTACCTCACATTCGTTAACAATTTCTGAAACCTTATATTTTGTACCTATGCCTAACTGAACCAGTCAAGGTTTATCATGTTTTACTTTGCCTAGTTTGCATATATCAACAATTTTAGGTGAAACATAGCTTCAGCAAGCACCGGGATCGATAAGTATTGAAATAGAAGTGTTCAATATCTTACCTTCTAGCTCAACCATTGTAGCTTAATGGCCTATCTATCAGCCATCCAATGCTGCATAGATCTGCGGTGTTATGCAAGACCCCACCGGTCTTGTTCTTACAATCTCAGGCATAATGAGTCCCACTGCATTTCCAACACTTGATTTGTAATGGGATAGAATTGGATCCACTTGATACTGGTTTGCTAGCATTAGCAACTGGTACATAAGGCCTTGTACCAGATTTATTAAAGTTCTTGTTCACTTGAAAGCTGTTATTCTGCTTTATGTATGGCTATGGGTTGGACCCAGGTTTACAATTATCAGATAAGTTCTTAGACTTCTATCGGTTTCGGTTCATTCTCTCCTACCTTAGTTGTCCATGCTCATAACAAAGACTAGTTTCGTGCTTCATGGTATCCAAAGTCTGAGACATGTCGAATTCAATCCTATCTCGTAAACTGGGAGGAAGACATCATAGGAACAGTTGGATCTTTTTCTTTTCTTCTTTGATGTATGGTACATAATGCAATAGATCTAGAAATATGTTAATAAACACGTCCATAGTCATGGATCCCATGCGTATTTCATCAAACTCTTTCAATTTTCGGTCAAAGAACCTTTCCGACTTATATTTTTCTTGGAAAATATTTCGGAAAGTATCCTAGTGTATTTCCCACAGCTCATCTTTCTTGGTGTGTTTTAAATCCCTCCACCATCCTGCTTCCTTACCATTCAAGTTATAAATGGAAAGATGAGCCTTCATCTCACTTGAATAGTTATGAACCTGGAAATACTTACTCATGCCCAGCAGCCACTCTTCATCCTTCTCCCCGGTGTTTACTTCACCTTCATAGGTCGGGCTCTTATTTTTTGAAAATCCCCCTGAATACTGTCATTACTTATTTGTTTATTTCTTCGAGGAGAAAGAGAGTCATCACTGAAAGGACTGTGATGATATCCTTTTGGTGCTTTAGGGATACGTTCCTCTTTTTCTCCTTCTCTTGGGCTGCTGTCCCATTTATGGTAAGTTTCTCTTTTGGAACTGTTTTTGGATTGGGTAGGTTTACCCTACAGGCTTCCTCCTGTCATATTTCTTAGTAATGCCTCATTTATAGCTTGTTGTTCTTTTCATTCATTCAGGTTGTCTTCTATGAGACTTCACAATTCCACTTGAAGACTGTGTATAGTCTTCAAAATATCAGAATTTAGCTCCACCACCAGTTTGCTTCTGGGGTGGGGGTGTTCATTCTTCCTTGCCAGCTGTTATCTTCCTCAGTGTTAATAAACTAAACTGTTTAGAAAAAGTTTCTTGTAATTTCAAAAATTTTAAATAACAAAAAAATTTCCTGTTAGTAACAAATTTAATATCATACTTTATTTCCATGGCAGTAAATGCTTGGTGCACCCATAGGTCTCTTAGTTTTGAAATTGGGCTCTGATACCACTTGTAATGTCCCCAAAAATCGAAAATAAAAAAATAAAATAATAGGCTAGTAAAAACTACCTAGATGGAACATTATTCACTTGTGGAACTATATCATACACTTCATGTACCACTATTTACTCATAATTTTTTCTTACGTTCTGTCTTTTACTTTCAGTCATTATATTTAATGTATTTTACTTACGATGTCGTACTGATTTTTACTGCTTAGTCTTATGTTTATACATCTGCGCATATGTGTTACTGAATTTAATTGCTTCGTCCTTTCTACATAGTCGTACTTGTTATTTATGAAATCCTAACTTAACTTTGTTTGTGGAAACAAAGTGGGCAGAGTGGCGGGACACGTTCTCCCATGACGGTTTGAGAGGTAAAGTTGTTTACTTGTTTGTAGGATTACTTAGTTCTCTGAACTAAGGAACCTATTTTATTTCACATGCAGATCATACTTTTGGGACGGGGTATTGTTTAAAGAGTACTGGAAGTCTTGATTCTAAATAATCTTACTGTTGGTTGACTTTGGTCCTTTGCCGACTCAGAATTATAACCAGGTAAAATATTGCTCTTGTCAATTTATTTATCACTGCTAAATTTCCTGTACACTATTTATGCTTCATCATAGTTTTGTATCTCGTCGTTTATATCTTAGTATATTTTACGTTCTACGTTTATTTTATTAAAACAATTAACATCTCCTATGTTTTCCATTTGCAGGTTATTATCTTGGCCTAAAAACATACCTTTGATTTTTATGAGGTTTATATGTTTAACATGGCTATTCCATATGCCATGTTCACTAAGCATTAAGCTTAGGGAAATTCACATTGTTTTTAAGTTAGGGATTCAAGCCTTTGGCTTATATGTTATATTAATATATAATCCTTGTGGCTTGACTAAGGCTAGCGTAGACCAAGCATGGACTATGCACTATGCCTAACGTCACAATGTATTAAACCTTGCTATAACATAAACTTTGTAATGTTAACCTTGTGATATGATTTCAGGTGGCACCATATAACATATTGTTGAACCATATGATAACAGGGCTTAAGCTTTTGCATGGGGAATGGAATACATGAATTTGCACCAAAACTTAACTATGGAGAGTGGGCTTGAGAATTTCAATAATGGTCACCAGCCGATGCCATTAATGCTCTTGGTAATCATGGCAGCCCCAAGCTTAGGGCTTGGCTCATGATAGACTTGTCATTTGCTTTGTTTGATTTGGGGTTTGGTCTTGCTCTGCGCAGGGAAAAACGAAGGCGACCTCCATGACAACGAAGGTAAGAACACTTCACTCGGCTTCTTAGCATTTCAATGTTTTGTAAGATTCCTTACTCATTGTATTACTTCTCATTCTGGATTGTTGGATGGTTGCAGGTGCTAGGTTTATCACAGGGCGGGATAACTCCATGAACTTTGTTGTTTGGGAAACGACACAACCTATGTTGCAAGGTAAGCCTGCTAGCAAGCTTCTACTTGCCATCTCTCGGTCCTTTTTGGTAGAACCATGCTTCAAATTGTTGCTTGTTTGGGGTTTCACGCTGTGGCGTTTTCGAAAATGCCTTCGGGCTTTTGATGAACAAACTGGGTATTTTAATTGTTAAGGCGTTAAGCCATGAATCAAATCTTAAGGCCATTCAGATCTGTGTATGATTTTAAGTTTGGGTTTGTAAAAATACTTGTGTTGTTAGCAGTGAATAGAGAAATACTTGTGACTTCTTAGCAAAATCTGTATTCATTTATGTGAATTGTATTTTTGGTTAAGTAAATCGTTCTTATAGATTCGGCGTATGAGCCATGGGCTGCACCATTACTTGCAATGGTGCCATAGCCCATTGGCATGCATGTGACCTTGAATACGATAATGGAGATACTGAGTATAATGTTAATACTTTACGTTTTAATGAGGTGGCCATGGTTTTTATGCTTACTATGTGTGGATGGAATTCATATTGCGTCAATGGTTTATTAGCAGGGTTTAAGAACAGGCATATGCCTTCGTTGTGGTTTGTATGTTGAGTATTTATATTTGTTTGTAAAGGTTGACAACGTGGGTTACAAGCCAAGCCATAAGTGGCTTGGTACTTCCCTCAGTGGTTGGGATAGCTTCCAGTGGTTGTTTTATTACTGTTTAGATTTCGTTGATTTAGAGTGTGGGGTGAAATTGTTAACAGAGTTAGTATGTTATTAAAACCATACTGTGTATTTTTATTGGGCATGTCGTGGCTTGGGTGAATGCTGGTCATAGCTTTAAATGGTTTTTTTATTGTTTAACAAATTCGTGGGTTTAGTTTATAATGTGGATTATATTTATATGCCTGGGGTGCAAGCCCATGATGGCCTTCATCGTTGTGTTTAGAATTTTAAATGGAATGTGTAATATTTGTCTTGGTCGAGGTCATTCATACAGCATTGGGCAAAACCCAGGGTCTTACGACCTCCTTGTAGCGTAATGGTTTGATTATTGTAATAGTGTTGATTATATGAATGTAGCCCACACACATTGTTGTATATCGTGGCCTTGGTAATTAAAACCAACAGGGTTTGAATCATGTTTGTGGCTATCTGTAATACATTGTATCTTAATTTAAAGAAGAGGGTTGGGATTGTATGCCCACAGGATTCGATTCATGTCCCTATTTGTAATACTTGGGTTTATAATATGATTTATATTCCAGTGTATGATGTATTTTATATGGAATGTTTGATGAGTTACGTAATTTTGTTTAATGTTTATGAAATTTATGGGATAGGACTTTTGAATTATTTGTACATGAAATTGTAATGTTATTTATTTTAATTTCTAGGAATGTAGATTTAGATGTGAACAGAGATGTGAATATTTGGACCAAAAGGATGGTCACGACATTCTTGTTCATTTAATTATGATGTTCTTATTTAATGGAATGGTTTGCCATTTAGTTTGTAGTTAATGTGGCAAACCTTGAAAGGTCTTTAATGGATTATTTAACTTGGAATTAAATGTAGAGATAGATTCCAGATTTGTTTATGTATGATGACTTCATCTATATATATATATAATAGTTCAGTTATAGATGGTACCTTAGGTTATCTAGTTTGTATATTTATTTATTTAAATTTGGTTTTAAGATTAATCTATTTTAATCTATACATGTCTCTATTGACAAATGGAATATGTCAATAGAGTAAGCAATGTAATTAATACAACTATATGGTAATCTGAAACAAAACCTAGTTTCCATTAAACCTAGTTTAAGTAATGAAGATAAATACAAAAACTAACTTAATTGAACAAACCTGGGTGAATACAACATGAAGTATCACTTGCACCCTAGGGTTATAAATTTAAGAAATGTAAACCCCAGAAGATATAGACAAAATAATAATTTCTAGGGTTAGAAATATAATATGAACTTTTACATGAAGCAGCCAGCAGTTATGCTAAAAATGAACTTGACATACTAAAAACTCATACCTGTAATTTTATGAAGCTCCTTTAATGGCTGAACCTGCACACTTTAAATAACCAGCATTAACCAATTAAGATAGATTTGACCTCTTTTTTTGACAACCAAATCACTTGGGAACTACCATGTTCCACCCAACCATGACCTGGAACCATTCTTGGTGTTATCTCCTAAATAAATTAGTTTTCAATAGGGTCAAACTCAGACAATTTATTTTTGCATAGTGATGAAGATTTCAAGGCATATTATGAAATATGTTTGGGCGATTAACAAAATTGGAAAGCCTTGTGTTCTGTTTTTTCAAAAAATTTAAAAGTTTAACTTTCGGTGGCTTAGGTGAACTTTTCAACAGTTCATTAGCCACCAAAAATCCCAACTTTCGGCAGCTAACAATTTGGACTCAGGACTACGTTAACCACAAAAATCTTGTTGACTCTGTTTTTAATAAAATTTTGAAAACGGATCTTTTGGTGGCTTAGGTGAACTTTTCAATAGCTCATTAGCCACCAAAAAGCCCATATTTCGGCAGCTAAAAAACTGGAGCTAAGACTACCTAAACCACCAAAATATCCAAAAATGAAAATAGTTAGTGTGGCCATCAATATCAACCACCGTCAACATGAAGAGCGCCTCTGACAAGCTCTTAGCCACCGAAAATACTGAAACTACAAAAGAAATCACGATTTGGCAAAGAGGTGGTCGTTATGAAACCGAATTGACTATTGAAAGACCTAAAACCCTCACAACCCTTCAGCTATCCCTTCAATGCAATATAACCACCACAAGACATCAAGTTCTAGTTAATATGATTACTGCACTAGCCATCTCAAGGTTACCACCAAGAGTTTATGATTACCCTTCTTAAGTACCAATCACTGCTCAACCCTTAAAAATCAGCACCCTATCCTCAATCTATAACCCATTGTCCTGCATGCATCCTCACTGATCTAAGCTCTCCTTGAAACTAGCACGGTCATCTCCTTCCCCAGGGTTCAAATTTTGATTTTGCAGGTACAAGAAGAGTAGTCCAGAGATGAAGAAAGGAGGACCTGCCCTCAGACAAGAATTAGGTGACATTAGCTATATTGAGTCACATCCAATAAGTATGCCAATTCTTCAAAGATGCAGGCTATTACAGGTTCTATGAGAAAATCAAGGGATCCCACCAGCAAGTGGCAGAAGTTGTTTCTCTTTCTTTTGATGGTTCTAAGTCATTGATAGGCAGAGAAGAGTTCCAGGTTGATGAGGCCCTAATAGTAGAAGTAGAATAACTCCCAAGGACTGGGCAGAAATGGTTCAAAACCACCGTTATGAAGGATGTGGAATTGAGGTCTTACTTAAAGCCTGAACATAAGAATGCAGTATGGAAGAAAATCATCCCTTCAAACAAGATTGAGGAGAATTGGTAGCAGTTTTTGAAAGCAATCCTGGTTTATATAACCTGTGAAGGAGGGTATAATAGGGTGATGATATACCACTTTAAATTGATGAACCATTTCATAGGAAGAATCCCACTAAACCTGCCTTTATACCTCCATAAGAGCCTAACCAAGATTGCCCACCAGGTCAAGGCTTAGCCCACCAAAATTGCAGGAAGGCTATCTCACCTTGGCCTAATAAAACTCATTATCCAAGAATTCCTACAAAGAAGAAACATAGCATGGACATTATTCTTATTTTGGAATGAGTTTGAAACAGGATTACAGTTAGAAGACAAAGGAAAGTCCCCTTCAAATAATTCCAACGCTCCCAGGAGTGGCAGGAGGAAGAGGAGGGCCATCTCCCCAGTGATAGTGGATCAACCCTCTCCAACTTCTAAAACCAACCAAGCCAAAAGAAATCTATAATTCAATGGAAAGGAGGAGGAGGCTCCAGCACAAGGTGAAAATATACTCAACCTACCCTACTCAGACTCAGAAGAAGAAAAGAAGAAGGAAGTTGCAGCAGAACATGAGGATTTTCCCTCACCAACACCAAGGGAAGGTCAAGATGAACCAATGGCAGATACTTCCTCAAGAAAACCTAGGTCTCAGAGAATCAACCATCTATTAGGGCAGATACATGAACTAGAGGTCTTATATAGAGAGATCAAAAGAAATAATGCAAGATTAACCATGAAAAATACTGAATTGCATAATTCTATTTTAGAAATGAGAGGGATGTATGTCCTGCTAAAAATAAGAAATATGAGATTAATGAAGTATTACTCCAGTATCTACAAGATGGTCAGAATGTTGAGGTTGTAGAAGAAGGATCCAAACCCTAAAAAACACCTTGCGCTGGAAATCCTAGCAAAGGCAGCAATTAGCCTTCAGGACCTGGAGGTAGCTCATGATGTTGTTGATATTCCAAATCTTATGCAGGTTGAAGAAGTAACAAAATGGTAGGAGTAAAGTTGTAAAAGGTTGATTAAATACTAATTAAATTTTGTAGAAAACAAATCTTTCGATGGCTTAGGCGAACATAGCAGTTGTTCATTAGCCACCGAAAGCAAAGCTTTCGGTAGCTTACAGACCCAGAATTCTATTAGCTTAACCACCAAAAGCACAAAAGGGTGCAAAAAGGCATGCTTACACACAAAACCAATTTTGATCGATCTAGACACCTCATGGATGAGTTAAAAAGTTTAAAATTATTTAATTAGACTGGTAGGTTGGTTCTATTCTAGTTTTTGAAGGGGTCGACGAGGTGAAAAGGGTCACAAACCCTATCTACTTTTGATAAACCATGACTTATCTATCAGATAACAGGGCCTAGTTCTACTTCAGTGATCACTGCAGTTGTTAAAGAGTTCAAGGAGTGAACAAGTATTAGAGTTACATAGACTAGCACTTAAATTAGGGTTTTGACCTAATTTTGCAAAAACAGTTATGTTATCTATTTTTAGTAAATCAAATCCAACTTTTTAGGATCTGAAATAAATTTTGTAAAGGCTATAAAGCCTAAGGATTATGTTGAAGCAAGGGTTCGACTTCGAAGACTTTTATACCCTTATTGTTATCAAGCTTCTCATGTTCTTCATCATTTAATATAAGCTCTTTTGCCATTATATGTACATGTTCCATCTCTTTTATGTTCTATACTTGTGATTGGATGTCTGATTCAGGACTATTCTTTTGTCTAATACCAGATAGCTGTCATCCTATACATGTGTTGATGAGTTGAATTGCAAGTATTTTCCTTGTTATGATTAGCCATTCATATCTGATTGTTTTATATATGAATTTGCCAGCATAGTAAGTTATCCATTTATTCACCTGATTATCAACCCTCTGAACATTGGTGGTTAGAATCCTTATCTTTTGATTGATTTTTATGCATGTCTTGAGTGTGTGAGGTCCTTTAGGTCATTTGACTTGATCCATTTAGAAAACCATTAAAAACATTGAAGTTACTAGGCATCCTCGAGCTGCAACCTAGAGGAGTTTCCTGGAGCGCTAACACTTGGTTTTAATCCGGATACCCTTGAGCTGGAATCCAACATGCAAGTAGCTTAGAGATCCTAAGGTAGGTTTTCCTATCTAGTGTGTCAGATCATGATCAGTTCTCCTTTTTCCTTCCAGGAAAATGTTCTCCAAAAAATTACTTGAGAGAAAATAGGAAGAAAATGACTCCTCTAACGATAGATCAGATCCCCAAGCCTTTCCTTGTCTTGAGTCTTTATAGACATACTTTCTAGTCAAAGGGACAGTTAAATAAAGAAACCTTGGTTTCTTGATTTAACCCTTTTTAATTACTTTGGGTAATTATTAATATTTCAACTTAGGAACTTTCTTCTAGTTCCTAGGTAGACATTTTAGGTTTTGTACTATTTATTATCTTTTAATAATAAATAATAATTGATGGAACTTCTTATTCTTTCTTTCATTTATTTATATTATTAATATATTTAATTCTTTATGTATACCATGTATAAAGTACATAATAATATAACATTTTGTTAACAATGTCTTTGGGCATCATATAGCATGATCCCTAGACTTAATGAGACTTCTTCATTAAGGTCAAGTAGGTAGATGGTTTAGTTCTACTAGGATAGGAAACTTTAAACATCCTTGCATGTTGGATTTCCCCCATATAACGTGGTAGATCATCGATATTTTGATGAGAATACAGAAATTAAAAATTTCATTTAATCACTTATAAATAGCTATAATGAGATCAATATTTTTCTCGAGTCGTTTTCACTTGGAAGTTATTAAATTATTTTCAGTAACCCCTAGTTCTTACCAGAGATCATACTCAGTGCTCTAATAGGGAGTTACAATTCAGTGCAATTCCGGAGATCCTTACTTGTACGATACACCTAGGGATACAATGGCCAACTATCTGATGCTCCAGAGATTATGCTCAACACCAACATGGAAGTGTCCAGGGCTTATGCCCAACACATCCAATTATATTTTCATGTGTTCCAAAGCTTCTTGATCAACACAAAGGTAGGTACTCATGTGCTCTATAGCTTCTCACTCAACACAAATCATCAATCACTCAAGTGCTCCAGAGCTCCTTGCTCAACACAAAACATCTCATCAATCATGTGCTTTAGGGTCCATGCCCAACAAAAACAAGCATATACATATATCATCAACAATTGGCTTACGCCCTATATATAAAACAAATCATCATGTTCATATGCAGTGGGGTCTTTGACCCAATATAAAAATAAAACATCAAGATAATCATCATAATCCATAGGCACAAGCCTATAAGTGTTAGGTCCAAAATTCGGGATATTACAACATTGAAAACCAACCTATTAGTGCACATTGAGATTTTTACATTTCATGTCTAAATATCATTATGTAATAAATACCTAGTTGGAAAGGGGAAACTAAAATGCCCAAGGAAAAATTGAATGGATACACAAAATGAATTTGATGTCAATATCTCATCCTAGAATAGATGTACAATTGACAATATTATGATGTTGATAACACAATTATCATTTAAAATTATGGAGGGAATAAAACATTATCACAACTTGCAAATAATATATTTTAGCACATCATTGCAAGCATTTCATAGCAGGGATGATTTTAAGGAACCATACTGATTTAAAAGTGTATAAATGTTGGCGAACCTTACCAATTCTTAAAATGCCAACTATAAAATGTTTGGTGATATTTTTCAAAAAATATTTTAATTTCAAAGGATTTTATATCATTTATATAATAATTTGGCAATTTTTAGGGTGAAAAAAATTCATTGCAACAAAATTGGGCGAAACGGGACTTCAAAAAATGCAAAATGGCGAATCTTTTATGGGAGAAAAACCCCTAAAAATAGCCCATGGGCTAAATTTCGCCCCTAAAATTATCCCTGTTTCATAGTATATATTATATGCAGGTTTCCTCAAATCTAAAATCACATAGGATTCAATGTATCACATACAAAAGGAAAATTGCAAAAAAGAAATCAACACATAAGAAGCAAAAATAGTATGCATACGATATCAAATTTGACAAGTCTACTATATCAGATTAAGTTTCAAAAAAACAAATAATCGTTGAAAAGCATAGCCATACAAATTCCTTAAAGCATGGATGTTAGTATATTTATTCCCATTCAAGTTTGAGAGAGGTAGTTGGCACATTTAAATTTGACTAACATTCACCATAGTTTAAAGCTCACATTATATCCCTAATCACACTACATATAAACCACACTTCTTACAGAATATGCTTTTCTAATGGTGAAAATATAACTCATATAAATAGGCATAGAATTCAACATCTATCATTGATATTGTATGCTACTCAAAGCATAATTGGTAGTTTCCCCTCCAAATATATCTAACTCTCCATCAAAACGTATACCAATCATCCGAAATCATAAAATTGTAATCAATATTTACATAGTTCTTCAAAACAATTTTTTTGTGAAATGTCATTTTTCTACAAGGGTGCTTCTAAATAGTCAACGAATATTTACATCTTTGGCAAGAACCACGAAAAATTACTCTAAGGGAAAGAACCAAGTCCCCTTGTTTGTCTTGAAGGTAGAGTTATAGATGACATATGCTGAACATCCATGCCCAAACCATATTTGAACATGGTATCCAGACCATCACTAACAAGGGATTATATTCCTTCTCCATTTCAACAAGTATGAGTAGTACAATCTGTATCCGGAAAGAACTTTGTTTCTATAAAACCAAACATTGAAGAAATGTTTTCATCTCCACATCTATCACTAGAGATGTACTCTTGAGTTGTGTCTTGTGACTTTAAGATGTTTCATGTAATAAAAAATGGAGTAAAGGTGTTGCGATACCTAATATATATTTAAGTTAAATATATATTTCAGGTAGAGATTAATTGTGATTCTTGAAGTCTCTATACTTGAAGTCTCTATACTTGAAGCTCATAGTGTGAAGAGAGATAAAATAAGTTGCATTTAACTTAGCAAAAGTTTTAAATACAACGTTCTATAGAAAGGACTTTCTACTCAAATTAGAAACATAATATTTTATGCCAAGATTAGATAAATAGCATTTACTAGGCAGTTCACATCAAAGTTATTTTTCTTAGTTCCCTGGAAGGCTGCAGTGGAAGCATGTCATCCTGAAATCTAGTTCAGCTTCATACAAATGTAAACAAATCCACTTTGTCACCTTCATGTAAATGTAAACAATACATCAACATAATTACAAATTCAATATCTGGGAATTTTGTCATGCGGCCATGTCTTCTCATGGATTTGAGAATCCTCTTCCAATAAGTTCGTAGAAAGATAGGAAAACTAAAATTGATTGAATAGACGAAAAGTTAGTGATGAACAATCCATTACCAGCACCATTATTTCTAAATGTAATATCCCGAATTTTCGACCTAACACTTATAGGCATGTGCCTATTAA
>LPNX010522456.1:15518-50116 GCA_001517045.1 Pseudotsuga menziesii | reverse complement strand
ATTGTGTTGAGCGAGGAGCTCTGTAGCACATGAGTACTTACCTTAGTGTTGAGCGAGAATCTCAGGAACACATGAAAAGATAATTGGAATTGTTGAGCATAAGCCATGGAGCCTTCCATGTTGATGTTGAGCATAATCTTTGGAGAATTGGATCCTTGGCCATTGTATCCCTAGGTGTATCGTACAAGTACATCATATCATTAGTGTTGAGAGAGGAGCTCTGGAATTGCACTGAATTGTAACTCTCTGTTAAAGAGTTGAGTATGGGCTCTGGTAAGTGCTAGGGTTTACTGAAATTTTTTTAATAAAATTCCGAGTGAAAATGACTCGAGAAAAATATTGATCTCATCATACCTATTTATAAGTGATTAAGTGAAATTTTGAATTTCTATATGCTCATCAAAGTACTGAAGAACTACCACGTTATACGAGGGAAATCCAACATGCAAGGATGTTTAGAGTTGCCTAGCCTAGTAGACCTAACCATATACCTTCTTGACCTTAATGAAGAAGTGTCACTAAGTCTAATGATCATGTTATATGATGCCCAAAGACAAGTGTTAACAAGTGATATATTATTATGTACTTTATACAGGGTATGTATAAAGAGTCAAATATAACTATAATATTAATGATGAAAGAGAAAGAAAATCTCCATCAAATTATTATTTATTATGAAAAGATAATAAATAGTCCCAAAACCTAAAAAGTCTAATTAGGAACTAGTAGAAAGTTCCTAAGTTAAAATATTAATAGTTACCCAAAATAATTGAAAAGGGTTAAATCAAGAAACCAAGGTTTCTTGATTTAACTGTCCCTTTGACTGAAAAGTTTGCCTATAATGACTCAAGCCAAGAAAAGGATTGGGGTTCGGATCTATCATTAAGGGAGTCATTTTTATGCCTGTTTGCTCTCAAGTAAGTCTTGGAGAACATTTTCCTCGATGGAAAAGGGAGAACTGATCCAGATCTGATACACTAGTTAGCAAACCCTACCTTAGGCGCTCTAAGCTACTTGCATGTTGGAGTCCGGCTTGGAGGGATCCAGATTAAAACCAGGAATGGTTATCGATCATGGTTGGGTGGAACGTGGTAGTTCCCAAGTGATTTGGTCATCAAAATAGAGGTCACATCTGTCTTAAATTGCTAATGTTGGTTATTTAAAATGTGCAGGTTCAGCCATTAAAGGCTGCTTTAGGTAAAGGTTCATATTGTATTTCTAAATTATTGTTTTGTCTATATATTCTAGGGTTTAAATTTCTTAAATTATAAACCCTGTGATGCAAATTATACCTCATGCTGTATTCACCTGGGTTTGTTCAATTAAGCTAGTTTCTGTATTTATATTCATTACTTAAACTAGTTTTAATGAAAACTAGGTTTTGTTTCAGATTACTATATAGCTGTACTTTAACCTTGATAAATAAATGAGAAAGAAGTATCATGACCATCCTTTTGGTCCAAGATTCACATCTTTGTTCACATCTAAATCCACAATCCTAGTAATTAAAATAAATAACAGTACAATTACATGTACAAGTATTTCAAAGGTCCCGTCTAATAAATCTCATAAACATTAATTATAAACAAAGGTCATAACTTTGACCCCTGTGGGTTCACAAACCAAGTCACAAGCCTCAATAAACAACCATGTCATACATGCGTAGATAATAACCAAAATTACATAACGTACATCTCATTCCATTAACGAAGTAAAACGCCAAATAAAATCATACACAGGAATCGGTCCATCTATTAAATATATCAAAATTGAATCACAGTTCCAAATAATTACAATGGGGACAAGAATCAAATCCTGTGGGAATACAATCCCAACCCTCATATAAATAAAATACAACTCATTACATCAACCATGAATAAGTTTCCAACCCTGTGGTTATTGGTTACAAGGCCACGTTATACATTAGAATATGCGGGCTACATTAAATAAAATCAACACTATTAAAATAAAAACCCAATACATACGCTACAACAAGGTTGTAAGACCTTAGTCTCTATCTAATGCTGCAAGCATGGCCTCAGCCCAACCAAATAACACATAGGCTATTAATTCAACGTAGTAAACAAAAATACACAGTCTTATAAACAACCAATGAACACTGTCAATGCTTTTCCCTGCAGTGACTAAAGCCATCAGGGGTTTGTACCCATGTCTTTGTTCCTTTTCACACCACACTCTAATCAATGAAAAATAAACAGTAATGAAATCCTTTAGAGGTATCGCATCCACTAATGGAAAGGCTCAAGCCATATACAGCATGGCCTTTAACCCACATTGTCAAACATTACAGCCAAATATAAATACTCAACACACAGACCCTAAATGAAGGCGTATGCCAGTTTATAAACCATTAATGTGGAAAAAATTCCATCCATACACACAGTAAGAATAATAACCATTTGCACTTCATAAACCCAGAGTATTTACATTGTGCATAGTAATTCCATAATCGCATTCAAGTCCACACAAGTGTGCCAATGGGATATGGCACCATTGCAAGCAATGGTGCATCCCATGGCGCAAAAGCCTGAAATCCATTTATAATTTACATAACCTAAAATTAAATACACATAGCCTATGAGAACACATGTTTGTTCCACGGTAAAAAACACCACACTATTAATCTTAAAACCCAAGTCTATTCATTACAAACCCAAAGGAGAATTTAAACCCCACAAAGAACCCCAAAACCAAACGATGAGACAACATGCAGACAGGTAGAGAGACAACAAGTGTGAGCTTGTTTGGCAAATCTTACCTTGCACTTCTCTCGTAGTCAAACCCACCACAGAGCTTGAGCCACGCTGCTCTTCACCATACCTCGAATCCTACAAACATCGAGTGAAATCGTAATTTAGGAGTATGGAAACGATAGAGAGGTCAGAAAAAACCAAAAACATGGGCATGAAAGCCAAGGCGAAGCTTACCTTCCAAGTCTGGAGGTCACCTCCATTTTCCTCCTGTGCAGAGCCAAGGCCAAACCCCAAATGACAAGCGAAATGACAAAACCATCGTGAGCCAAGCCTTAGTTTGGGCTGCCACAAAAAGCAAGGTGCATTAATGGCACCAGCTATTTTATAATGTCAAATCCAAAAACCCACTCTTCCATAGTTGATATCGTTGCCACATGATAGTCTCCACTACCATGTATTTCATTAAACACCAATGTGTATGTTTCAACCATATGATATGTCACCACCCCAAATCATATTACAACATTTATTAGATAGAAAGGTTATGTTTGGTACATAGTCCATGTATATCATGCTCTAGTCCAAGGGTTAAGCCACAAGGCATACAACATATAAACCATAGGCTTAAAAACTTAACCGTATACATTGTGATTTCCCTAAGCTTAATGCTTAGTGAACATGGCATATGAAATATGCCATGTTAATATTTAACCCTTATAAAAATCAAAGGTCTAGTTTTAAGCCAAGATCATAACCTTCAAATAAGAAAACATAGGGATGTTAATAATTTTAATAAAATAAACATAGAATGAGATTATATTAAGTATAAAAAGAGGAAACTTAAAACCATAAGGACGTATAAGTAGTGCACAGGAAATTTAGTTGTGATAGCTAAATTGATGAAAACAACACTTACCACATTATGAATCTGATGTTAGAATAATCAGCCCATAGTTACCTACCTTAGACATTAATTAAATAATTTTTTTCTTATTACCTAGTTTCCTAGATTCCACTCTATGCTAGTTTCCTTCTACATGTCCTAGAAGTCAACACATGCCAAAACTGAGTCATGGAGCGCTTGGAAAATGTAATGTCCCCAGTTTTGACCCCGTTTGCATGATGTATATAATGTAATTAATCATGGTGAGGAGATCAAGGCAAAATCCCACCATCGATTTGGTTGTGAATGTTTCGGCAATAGGGATAGTTGCCGATGGTATATCGTGCTATTTGGCACATTACAATTCGGCATCATGTAAATATGCACATCAAATAAAATAAACCACAACTAGCTACGGTAGTGAAATGTTGAATGAAAAGGGCATGGTTCTAAAGGATAAGGGGTAGGGGATGTCAAACCTTGGTCTATGGGGGAAAAACCCATGATTTACCACCTTATTTGATTGCCACCTTTTCTTGTCTCACCAACCTCTTCAATGTCTTGGTTTTGTTGTTGGGGGGGTAGTTATGGCTGAGTTGTTGAGGGAAGTTATTGCTGGAGGAAACATGGGTAAGGAGGCAAGCAACTCCATTCTTTCCCATTCCTCCATCTTCTCCACGACGCCATTCTTACGAGTCGGTTCACTCCCACGCGGAGGTTGGTTCATATCCTCACGCGCCTAGTCTTCTCCTCCACCACCATTCTCTCCATGGGCAGTTCGTTCCTCACGTGGCCGGTTGATTCGCGCGCATAGGCGAAGTTGTTTCTCCTCATGCGCAGGCTGGGATCCTCACGCAGAGAGACATTCTGCTCTCTCTTCACGCATGGGAGCTCTGTGTTGGTTTTTCCTCACGCAGGGAATGGGTGAAATCGTGGCTGTCACTCAGGATTTTCGGGTGCAAGAGCCATTTCCACACTCAGGAACTATGTGTAAGTTTCCTTACTGATTTGTGGCCCGTGCATATGTTTTCCTCTATGTTTTTGGGTCTGGTGCAAGTTGCTCTCACGCACAGACCGTTGGAGTCATTTCCCATGTTGTGAGCCGTGCTCACTAATTACATTTTGGGGTTGTTTTCTTCCCCACGTTTTGTTGGTTGTGGTGCCCAATTGCGTTTTGGGGCCACTGTGCATTCTTATTGAGCTGTTTTCTGCTATGCTATGTGTTTGAGTTTCCCATGACTAAGCTGGGAGTGCTGCTTCTTACCCACTGTGGACTGGGTAGAGTTACCACCATTTTTATTATGGGGTTGGGTTGCAGCTGAGTTGTTTTGGCCATGATAGGGCCAAGAACAACTCCGTGTTGCCTTATGGGCTTGAGCTTTGCTCGTCGTTTGTTTGGGGGTGTCCCTGGTTGTCTTACCTCGATCACAGAGCGGTGAAGCTCTTGTTTTGCTGTTGGCATGCAGGGGTTGAACCTTGGACTGTGCTGGCTTGGCCCATCTGTTGAAGGCCTGTTAAACCCAGTTGTGTTGGTTTGCTGATTGTGTCCCTTGGCTATGTGTAAGCCTGCTTGACCCTTATCCTTGGAGGAATCATGCCCAGCTCGGGGGTGGCAGCGTTGCTGAGAGATTGATGAGCACGTTGGCCTATGGTTGGGTGGAACGTTGCAGCGACGTAGCTAGTTGCGGGGCAAGTTCTTCATCAAAAGATAAGTGCTGCTATTACTTCCTCTCTGCAATTATATTGATGTTTAATGAATTATAATGAACATGAGGATTGCTGGAATGTATATGTTTGCTTCCCCTATATGATTATAGAATTATGCATATGTGTATGCTTGTATGCTTATGCATCTTCGCATGCATTATGTTTAAGCTTTGTAATTTCAGCATTGATCTCTTCTGTTCATGTTTTTGGGGCTGTTTGCCGGTTTACATGGTGTCCGTCGTGTCCTCTTCGTTGGTCTGAGGGATGGGGACGTAACAGAAAAATTCCTGGGAACCCATTTTAGCATGTCTATTTTATTCCAGATCCTCCAAGGTGCATATCTATTTTTTCTAAAAAGCTGCCTGTTTTATTGAGAATTAAGGCAAAAGGAAAAGCTAGACTAGGTGTAGTTGACGTGTTTTTTTCCCTCATCATCCTCCCTACTTTTATCCTAATAAAATCATGTATGAGTTGTCTTTCCATCCCTCATTATATTTCCTACTTGACTTATCCAATTTGTGGGAATCTTGGTGGATTTGGAAATTGCTTTCTACACCTATGGGGGATTTGACTAGATTTAGTAAGCCTTATTTTTGAACTTTTCAAATGGCATCCTTATGCATTTGAATATCTCATGTAAATATATATTGTCTTAGCCTATTACTTCATAAGGGTGGCTATTGTACACTTATTGAATACAGATTAGTGTTATGCTCCAATTTCAGTCTCCTTTGGTGTTAATTTTGCATGTTTGATTAGTAATTTTGTGAGTGTAATTGTTTTATCTCTTGGGTTCAATTTCCACATGGTATCAGAGCCTTTGTAAATTGATTTCTATCCATCCATGTTGCTATTGCAGGTTCAAAATCTTGACTAGGAGCATATCCTGCTGACTGAAGGGCACCGTTTCTGAGCTATGGACCAATCTCAAAAGATCATCTTGACTCCATTCAATTTATTTGAGTGGAAAGATGAGATGGAGATATTGTTGAGAGAGAAAGGTCTCTATAGGGTGACTATGGCATCTGAGGCAGAGCCCAATGCAGCTGTAGAGAAAATCAAATGGCACAACAGGAGGGATGAGGCCTATGGTCTTTTGTTTCTAAGCATTTCAAGGGACCTCCTCTTCCATCTTGATGGATTGACATCAGCTAATGAAGTGTGGGAGAATCTTGTAGAGATTTTTGGTAAGACAGATGAGATGATAGGAAATCAAATCGAGAATGAGTTGATCTCCTTGAGTCCCAATAGCTTCAAATCCTTGCAACTCTATTTTTCCAAGTTTAAAGCCCTTGTTTTGTAGCCTAAACAGTGTGCGATCAAAAACAAGGAAAAGCAACTAGTTTTGGCCATACTCTCTAATCTTGGCCCTGACTATTCGGTGTTTGTTTCGACCTTCCATGCCACCAATTGACAGCTCGATCCTGGAATATGCCTAAGCTTGCAGAGTTCATGGAATCCCTCACACAAAAACAAGATAAGTTGTTGATGATGGGCACCATCAAAACTTCCAAAGACCAAGCTTTGGTTGCTAGAGATTCAAGGGTGGATTTAAAAAGAAAGAAAAAATATAAAAATCCACATGAGAAAAAGAGAGACAAGAACAAGTCTCAAGAGGAGCCCTAAGGTTCCAAGAAGAACTTCTAGAAGAAGAAGAACAAAGGAGAAATGAACAAGTGAGCATACTGCAATAAGGGCTATCATCCTGAGAGCTCTTGTATGAAGAAGCAAATTGACATGTTGACCCAACTCCTAGAGAAGAATAACATCTCCCTTGCTGATTGATCAAAGAAGAGGGAAGGAAGATCAAATTCAGAGGATAGAGAGAGAGTACATCCCTTGGTTGTTGGCACATCAAGCTCACCTAGCTTCATCATAGACTCTAGAGCTTCTAGACATATGGTTTCGACAAAAGAGGCACTCTCCTCTCTTGACATGTCGAAAGGTCCACCAATAGTTTTGGGAGATGAATCTCTCACTAACAGTTTGGGAAAGGGAAGGATTGATCTTGACCATCGTAAGTTCAATAATGTGTTGTATGTTCCAGGTCTTGCCTCTAATATCTTGTCATTGTATCAGATGACTCACACGGGGTCTCCAAACAAGGTCATCTTCTCCCCTAATGATGTTGAAATCACTGAGATTTCGAATGGTAAAGTCATAGCAAAAGGTGTTGTTTATCACACTTCGAAGGTATACATGTTTTCCCATTTTCTACCCTACTCAAACCCCTCTGCTCTTTTAATTCATGCTAATGAGGCAAGCAAGCTTTGGCATGAAAGATTTGGCCATCTTAACTACAAGTATCTTTTTGATTTGAGTGAAAAATATATGGCCATAGGGTTACCAAAGATCAAGTTTTCTAAGGGAGTCTGTCAAGGTTGTATCCTAGGAAAACACCCAAAGCACAAGTATGAGAGAACCTTTGCACCTCTTGAGTTGATCCACAGTGACATTTCTGGTCCATTTCCTCATATCTCAATGAGTCAATCCAAATATGCAATGAACTTCATTGATGACTTTTCTAGGTATTGTTGGGTTCACTTCCTAAAGCGTAAGTCTAAAGTTTTGGACCTCTTCAAAGTCTTTAAATCCTTGGTTGAAAACCAATATCGGAGGAAACTCAATATCCTTAGATCTGAAAATGGTGGTGATTATGTCAAGTCTGAGTTCATTTAGTATTGTAAAGATGCAGGTATTCAGATGCAGCATTCGATCCTATGCTTTATTGTTCATTTATGTATTGACATGCTTGTGGTACACCTACCATCTAATGCTGCATCGCCTCAGGCAAGTCCTCGACTTGCACCATGGGTACCCTATGTGTCAGCCACATGAAGTTTGTATGAATGCTTTGGAGCATCTGCTCCGCATCCACACCCATGATGTCATCTCCTCTTCTCCTCTGTCTATGATGATGGAAACTGTCAGGCCACTGTGGTCCTACATCTGCATACATATGAGAGATCATCACTATGTGTTCTCACACAAAAATATGTCTTTTGGTTCCATATATCAAAAAACACCAAAAAATTAAATAATTCAAAAAACTTAAAAAGAGGGTTGGGATTCATTACCAATGTCACCGTATCTTAATCCTAGTGGTAGAAGCATGTCGGGATCTCCCAAAAAATCTATGCCTGCATAGGGTTAATCATCGATGCCAATGATCTGTTGTTGCCACCATGGAAAGAAATCAGCTTGATAGGGGTTGGACACCCTACCTCCATTAGAGGAAATTTCAACTCAAAATGGGCCTCCTAAAAAAAATTAATAAAATAATAGTTAAAATAATAAAATAATACTTAATTAATTTTGGAGGAAGGAAAGAAAAAAACTACTTTTTTGTTTGTATTTTTGACATATCTCCCCGTGTTTTTACTAAAAGTTCGATCAAGATAGCTCGTTGGATGCAGAATTAAATTCCCTATCCATCGAGTACGCACTTGAAATACTTTTGACAGACCACGCTACCCGAAAAACAAGAAATACCTGAAAAAATGTGATGATGACATCATCATCACGTTTTTTCAGGTATTTCATGTTTTTGGGGTAATAGGGTCCATCAAAAGTATGCCGAGTGGGTACTCGTTGGATACGTAATTTAATTCCGCATCCAACGAGCTCTCTCGATCAAAATTTGAGTAAAAACACGGGGAGATATGTCGAAAATACAAACAAAAAAAGTAGTTTTTTTTATGATACCTATCCCCAAATTTATATTAAAAAAGTGTTTAAGACCTATACGGTATTTCAAATTTAAAGCAATTTCATTGGCTAACACATGATGACATGGAATTTGATTTAAATTTAAAAGGCCCATTTTGAATTGAAATTTCCTCTAATGTACCTAGTCTGTGCATCGCATCTACCCAACATCATTGGGCCGGATCTCGAACCCCATGAAGAGGAATGTCAACTCTAGGGATTAGTCCCAGAACAAGCTAAAAGAAGAACGTTATTAGTATATTGCTGAAACTGAATTTTTGTACCCTGCCCATCTTGCAGTCACTAAGCTGTTGCTTCATGTTACTCAATATCGTAGTACTCCAATCGTAAATTGTGGGTCTCATGCACTCCACTACATAGAACATCAAGGGCCGCGAGGCCTAGTGGAGTGAGGATATCCCTGCTATCCTTCTGAGTGTTAGTAGTATGGCCTTTAGGCCCAACACCTGTATGGAGTTTGTTCGGATCCGACTCTCGACCTTCTCTGTGTCTGGATAATAGTATACTGTAATATACTCATCAATGGTGAGGCCACCACAGGCCTGCGAGAATGTAGGTTCACCACATGCCCCCATTAGGACATTCCAGTAATGAATTATATGTCCTCCACCTCTATAGTGAGGGACATCCCATCGAGCCAGAAAGACTCTGAGTCAGGATCCCAGTAGTCTACTAGCATCTGCAGCAGTCTTGGTTTGGCCCTCAAGCCACCAAGACACCAAAACTTGGAGAGACCGCATGCACGAAGAGCTTGTTGAGCCATTAGATTTCCCTATACTGCTTCTTCTACATCTTCATGATCTCATTCCCTCCATTCTAGAACCATCCTGCACATTTAATTTGAGCTTTACTCATTAAATGTCATATAAAAACTTAAACTCACCCACATACATGACTGTTTGCAAAACAACCGCATATGTACACGATTTGGGCTCTTTTTCTGCGTATAGCCAGCCCTATACTTAGAAAAACCCCGAATTTCTGCGTAGGCCAAGGCGCATATCTTAGCTTGTCCTAGAAATCAATTTTGACCATGGAAATTTGAAAAATTTACATGCAAGTGAAAGAGCAGGGCATGGGAAGTTACTTGGAAAAAACGGTGTCGGATTTCGTCTGAAACTCTTGGAATTTGCATTTGAAGTTCTGAGCTCGATTGGGTAAAAATTTCAAATGTTATATAATGTTTTGAATTTTTTACTATTTATAGAAATTTTTCAAATTTTTGAAAATTTTTACCCCCTCTCTATAGTTTTGGACCATTTCTGACACTTTTGGACCGTTTTTTACTAATATAATAATTTAGGAGACCATTTTGAGCGTTGTTTCGACCATTGTTTTGACCCGTTCATGCCGATTTCAGGTATGATGTTTAAACTGACATATCGGTTATATTTCACCTCCATTTGCATTTTGCATGACCTTATGAACTTTTCTTTATAACCTTAGGTACGAACCCATTATATCCTGTCACGGAACCTTCTTGCTGTTTTAGAAGTGACATGATGTCAGTGGTAGAGTTTGACCTTACATGGGTACCCTAGTTAGCTCCTTTTTTGCATTTGGTTCCCATGTCGACAGTTTGTCCTTTAGGGTGTGGGAGTCCGTTGTATAGTATTGCCATGACGTTTCGCAAGAGCCTCATACTCCTCTTGATCTTTTGTTGACCTGTTTCCTCTGGACTCCCTTATGTCAAGTTGTAATTGCATTATCATAAGATTTGCTTGCCTTATTGAGCCTTATGCTAGCTTCTCTGACTTTGAGTATCAACCATATAGCCCAAGATTGTCTCATGTCTAGCCATGCAGGGCCATTTTATATATCCTTTGTAGCTTGATTCCCTATTTTTACTGGGAGGGGACTTTCCCCCGAGTGTCGCTATCCTACACATGTATCCTTGCATTGAGCATAGGTATGTTCCACTACTTGGAACTAGTTTGTTTTCCCATTTGACACTCGTCTCCTCCTAGTTCGTAACTTTAAAGCGATTTTATTCTTTTTCAAGCTTTTCAAATATTTGAAAAATTCCAAAAAAATTAAAAAACCAAAAAGCTAGACAAGAAAAAATGTTATCTTTGGCAGTAGTCAAGTCGTGTTGCCTTCAAACAGAGCACTGTATATCACATCCATTGGTTGGATTAACAGTTTGACTTTAGGAGCTGTACTTGTTTCTTTGATTTTATCTCCATTGAATGGTTCTAGTCCCTATGGAGCCTCTGTCAATGCCTCCTATGTCGCAGAAATGTCTCAGTTTTGTATATCGCATTGGTGCTACCTACATTTAGTCACCATTCACCTTTTTGCTCTTGTTTGAAGGAAGTTGAAACCTGAGTCGTCGATTCCTTAGTTATCTTGACTTTGCATGTCATCCATTCCCTGTAGAGTTACTGGTTTGTGCACCTTATGATCGAGTCCTTCCACATTATACAACTTTCTTAAGTACCTCGTGTTAGATGATGGGGGATTCCTTAATGCCCTCCTTCCAATGGATTTCATCCCATCGACTTCAGATCATTTATTCTGGGATAGGAATCTAGAGTCAGTTTTGAGTGCCTTGAGACTTGTAGTCATCAGTCGCAGGTTCTCTCGCCATCGACAGTTTTTGGGAAAACATCAATGTCCCATGATTAATGGATTCTCTCAAGTGTTCCACCTCAACACATTTATTCATACTTGTTAGTTTTCACTCTAATACCTTGATTCCCATTTTCATTATCGGTGGGTGATCTCGCGTCTATTAACGGTATACATCAATGACCGATAATCAGACAATGGACTACTATGTTCATCCTCAACACCTCTATTCACATAGTAGGAGATGTACTCATAGTGGTTTGTGTATAATACCTTCTATATTGGTGGCATCTCTTATATGATACCTCCTTGATCATGCCATTGTTCATGAGATTTCAGCTCTCATAACTTGATCCTAGTATATGTCAGACATTTTCAGCCATTATGGATATCTTGATCCATTGTATATCTTAAGCCTTCATGGAGATCATGGTCCTTTGTATATCTTCATCATGGAGATTCTAATCTATTTATATTGTACGTGGTGATGACCACACATGTCATATTGTATCATGCCTATTCATGGCCATTGTACCCTTATGTATCCAGGATTGCTATCTCTACTTGCAGTTATATGCAGAGTTTTATCATTCTATTGTACTGATTGGATGGTTGGTTCTTCCATTGGGATTCTTCATCACTCCACTTCTGGGATGGAATTATAATGTATTTCGGCCATCATATGACCCGTCTGACCTCACACATTAGGGGGCATCTGTTACAGTTGATTTTACCACACATGGTGAATCACACATTTATTTCCTTCCCTTTCCCTCTGCAGACTCTTTGGACCACATGGACCATTTTTGTACCTTTGATGTTTCCAAGATCATCCTTAAAAACATGCAATAATTTCCATCCGTGAATTTTAAACCCTTTCTCGTGTATATACACGGATTTGACCCTTAAACCCGTGTACATTGGGATGTGTGCAAAAGGACAAATTCTTTCATAGTTTTCCTTGATGTGGATCCGACTCACTTATCTCCTGGCCTCCGATATTCCTTGAGATCACTCAGATTCAACCTTTCATTACCCCATTAAAGAGATATATAACGAACCCTTTGGATACATTGAAGGGAGAGGAATTGAAGAGCAAGAAAACTATAGTCCATTGTTGTGGGAGCTTATACTTGAGTCTGCATCCCTTTGTCCCTTGGAGCACTTCTGTGTTCTTCCCAAAGTTGTATTTTTATTTTGAGCTTGCTATCGAGAGATGGAGGATTCAAGTGGTGGAGGCCCAAGTGGGGAACTCAGTTTCTCCGATTCACAGACGTGCCAATAGAGGTTGTCACTATTGTAATCTTTTTTTTTATATTAATAGAAATATCTTTTCCTGTCCATTAATGTGTGTTTAAATGAGTATTTGATCCATGAATGCTTTTAAATGCTTATATGTTATTGATTATATATGCTAAAGTAGGTCTAACACAATTATATATAGCATGCTTCTCTTGTTTGTTGAGTGTTGAGGAAGCAATTTATCAATGTAAGCTAGAGTTGGAAAGCTCAATGAGGATCTACATCAACCATCTAGAATAACATACAAATCGAGATCCTTTAGTGTTAGATGTTTGGTTTCTCTTTCATATAGGAAAGTATTGATTTCTGGATTCAAGCTGTCTATTGTGGTATCGCAAGCCATAGGAATTTCTCTCCGTAACAGCTTACACCTTCAAAAGAGCTTGCATAATGAGTTGTATTTTGCATGGTGTAGGTGGCCATTTGTTAATATTCAAACTAGAGTTCAGAGAAATGATGTTGAGAAAGTCAGTATAACATAGCATAAAACCAGAGCAATATCACTAAAATTACCAAGACATACATTGCCATTTTTTTCAGCAGTGCTCTGAACTTGTTGAGGATGGAATGCTTGTACCTCCTTAGGAGGAAATTTGTGCTCTTATACCTAAAAAAGTAATTGAATTGCAAGAGATATATTTGGAAAAGAGAAATCAGCTTAGGAAGAGGCCACAAACAATGGATGAACAACTTCAACCAATAAAAAACAAGTGGCAACTTATCTACACTCACAACTTATTGCTATCAAGCTAGTATTCCAGTTGGAGATGGTTATGTGGTCAAGTTACTCAGAGAAAAATAACTATTGCATAACGTGGAGGACCCAAAGCAGCCTAATAATGAGCCCTTATACATAGAACCTAATTGGGAACTTATATGACCTTGGTTTTTGATAAGCCACCAATGAAAGAGGTTGTTGTAATAGTTAAAAACATGCATGAGGGATTCAAGACCATGTATTTTGATGGTGCATGTTCCCGATTTGGTGCAGGTGTTGGGGTAATTTTTGTTTCACCAGTTATAACTCCTTTCCATATTCATTTTGCTTAAAATTTGATGCAGCTAACAATGTGACTGAATATGAGGCCTTGCTTTTGGGTTTGAAAGAAGTAAAGGATCTCAATATTAAAACATTAAAAATCCAATGGAGATTCATAATTTCAGACTTGATTGTGAATCAAGTACAGAACCAGTGTGAAACAAAATATTCTCATTTGAAGCAATATTGATATGTTGTATCATGTACGGTATGAGATCAAGGCATTTGATGCTTTTGACATAGTTTCTATTCCGCAAAATGAAAATCGTTAATCAACAAGTAGATGCTATGATCGGTTCAAATGTGGGATTTGAACCATGCACAATAGAGTCCTTTTCAAAGTACCATGTGGAGGTTAGGTTTCCACCATCCATTCATGACAACTTCGGAAACTAGCATCTATTTGAATATGATAGGCATTGTGAATTTTTTGAGTAGTCTAAATGCAACTGCCTCTCACTAGATTGATGAGGGATAAGAAAATAGTGACCCAGAGCAACAAATGGTACAACTGAAAAGTAATAAAATCACTAGATGTTTGGTACCTTTGGAAAAAATTCTTGATGATTTTGTTGCTTTTAAAGGTTCAAAAGTCACTGATAAGAATGAGCAGGTCATTGAACTCAATATGGGTTCTAAGGAAAGTCCAAGACCAATGAAGATTTCTCAAGTATGCACTCTAGGATGGAAAAATATTGAGGAGTTTATCTGTGATTATAAAGATGTTTTTACATGGTCATATCATGAGCTAAAAACCTACAGTACTGAGGTGTTATCAAGCATAAAAATCCTTTCAAATAACAAGCCAAACCTTTCAGGAAGGCACAAAGGCACATGAATCCCAAGTTGGCTCCCATCATACAAAAAGAGTTGCAGAAGTTTTTCAAAGTAGAAATCATCACTCCTGCTTATTACTCATAGTGGGAATCCAATTTTGTACGAGTCCATTAGAATGATGAGATTAGAATTTGCAATATTTTGAAATTTGAACCTTGCATCCTCGAAAGATAACTATCTTTTGCCAAGAATGGATTACATGTTACAGTTACAAGTACTGGAATGATGTCCATGTTGGATGGATTCTCAGGGTACAACCAGGTGCTGGTTGATGAAAATGACCAATACAAGACAACATTCACCATACTTGTGGAACGTATTCCCATGTGTGTGTGCCTTTTGGATTGTTAAATGTTGGGATCAGATTCCAAAGAGCCATATGCTTTCTCTGATTTCCTTAATAAAGTTATCATGGTTAACCAAGATGATTTCACAGTTTATTCCAAGTGCAGGGGAGACCATTTCATGCACTTGAGAAAGATATTTGATAGACATAGATCCTTTGGAATCTCACTTAACCCCAAGAAGTCTTTCTTTGGGGTAGTCCAAGGCCAATTATTGGGGCATCTAGTGTCCAAAAGACAAGGTAAAAATAGATCTAGCAAGAGTGCAATCTTAAAAGAGATTCAGTTACCCAAAAGTAAGAAGGGTATCTAGTCCTTTGGGAGCAAAAATCTCCTACTAATATTTGTGCCCAATTTCGTTGAAGTCACTTATGCCATCTCAGGTATGCTAAAAAGGGGACATGAAAAGGGAGAAACCAGGGAAACAATGTAAATTCAACAACCTCTGGTTGGGCCATTCCCAAATAAAGTGAAAAAGAAGGGAAGAATAGTTTTCATCTGGCTAATATGGATGGAGAAGAAAAACATCTTCCAGTCAATGCGCAATTACTAAATTATTACTTGTAGTAACAACCCTAAAGGGCCACAAAAAAGAGAAAAAAAAAGAAAAACGGAAGAGAAAAAGAAAATGACGAGTTCTCTCTATTTTGGGTAATGGTGTAGGCTAGTGGCAAATTTTTATTTTTACTAGGAATTTTCTTCATTGCATTGATTTCAATTATGTCTTACATTTTATGATTTTTGCAAGTTGTTTCATTCTTAATATGTTCTTCTGCATTCACATGAGTAGTCCCAAATTTCCGAGATTGGTTTACTTTGTTTTTTGTCATAGGCTAGATTCTTTTGTCATTCAGAGTTGGGACACATTTATCTTAGGTCAAAGTCTGGATAAGTCCTGGGATTTTTTTCAATGTCAATACAAGTATATCTCCAAGGAAAGTAAGAGTATGTATTTGTCTGGATTTATGCAAGCTTATGCATCAATCACAATCCCAACATGTGTCTCCTAAGGTCAAGTTTTGTGCATCGAATACCTTATCCAAACTTAGGGATATGATACTAACAAGAGTTATTGACTTTTCAGAGAAAAACATCATTGAAGACCGTTGGGATATCAGCATCCCACAGGAGCATGTTCTCCCCTTGTGGAGGCACTATTAACACACACTTCACCTCAATCGAGGGAGATGGAGATCATAAAAATTAAAAACAAGAAATAATTTAAAGAAGCAAGAAAGGAGCTAGAGATGGATTTACCAAAAGGAGTTTCCTTGACTGGCCTTGGTTAAGGAAAGTATGCAGTGGATATTATGAAGAGATTCGGAATGTTGGACTGTAAAGTGATAGCCACACCTATGGAATCTAACTTGAATCTATTGTGGGAAGATTCATCATATTTGGTTGATGCCATAACTTATCGTCAGACGATTGGATCATTGATGCATTAATTGCAGTGAAGATATCATTTTGGACAGACTGGATATAGAATTGAAGGAATTTTTTTTCTACTTTGGATTTACCTGAGAAATATGATGATGTGATCCTCACGGGGAGAGTCATTTATAATGGGATCTACAAAAAATATCCGAATTTAAATTTGAACAGAAGAAGGTCAATGGTAGGCTTGAGTATTTCTAAAATACTACTCAAGGGAAGACTTGAATGACTAAATTTTACTTGCAATAGAACCATGTTATGAATCCTATTACTATTAAACTTCTCGAGTCTTATTTTGGTCTAGGTGTTCCTTGTACCCTTGCCGGTTAGTGGTGATCAATGTATATGAATTTGAGGTTGTGTTTTAGGTAAAAATAGATTCTACATTGTACTTTTTTGTTGTAGCATTGATGATATTATCTACATTACCTTCATGTAGCTTATTTTAATATTGATGGTTTGATATTTATCTCTTACATTGTCTCTTTCTTGCATGTGACAGGAAATGAAGCTAAAATTTGAGAAAGCTAGTCCTAGGAGCTATCTCTTCACATAGATAATTTCCTAACATTAAATGATAAATAACTAATTTTACAACACTTTCGCTAAGAAAGAATGGGCTCATTTAAGTACATGAAACCATGTTGGTGTTTAGCACAAATATCTTGACAATTTTTTATGGTTTGTTTATTGCTTCTGTTTGAAGCATTTTGTCGATTTTTGAAGTTTGTGTGTATTTTGGTTAAATTTTGTGTTAAGTCGTTTGAATGCTTCTAGTTCTCAATCGATGCTTGACTTAATCCTTTTTTGTAGCTTGAATCAAGGTTGGTTTTAGGGTTTGAGAAAAGATTATTTTATTAACTTTTAGTTGCATGAATTAATTGTCTTCAGTTTTTCGATTCTTTTACGCTGATTGTAAATTTTCTTTGCAAATACTTATTATTATTCAAAAAAATAAATGAGCTCTACATATCTAAGCGAAGAAAAACATGGTCTATGCACTAGGTTCCTATGCATTGATCGTAGAATACCTATTGTCACA
This sequence comes from Pseudotsuga menziesii, assembly GCA_001517045.1. NCBI lineage: Eukaryota > Viridiplantae > Streptophyta > Pinopsida > Pinales > Pinaceae > Pseudotsuga > Pseudotsuga menziesii. The sequence continues at coordinate 32,511 of LPNX010522456.1, read as the reverse complement.
AGACCAACATTCATCTAATGCAATAATCAATTGGCATAATTACAATGAATACTCGTATTAGCCTCCATGACCATAATTGGCTAGTGGAGGCAAAGATCAAGAATAATGTATGATTCTATCAATTTATCAGTTTGTCAAGATTTAGGTCCCCACATGTCCATGGGACCATTAAGGGACGAGATAACAAGTGGAGTCCCCACTTTCCTTGAATCTAGTCAATGCAGTTGTATTTCACTGACACCTTCCAGTTGTTACTTATGAGTCTTCATGTTCTATTGATCATGATGTGATTCATGTTATTTTACTAATGTTGTTGTTCCTCTATTTTGACAATATTCTATAAATCAGTGAAATATTCGCCAGTTTTTACAATTTTTTATAATGAAGTTAAATATTCGGCAAGATTTTACAATATCTTATAACTTAGTGAAAGATTCTCCAAGAGATTACAATATTATATAATAAAATGAAAGATTCTCCAATATTTTACAACATTATATAATAAAATGAAAGATTCACCAGGATTTTACAACATTGTATAATAAAATGAAAGATTCGTCAAAATTGTTATATATACATATTATATTATGGATAAAATTGCCTTCAAATTTTCCTATATATTGGAGAGATTCATCGATTTTTTATACATATAAATCTATGGGAGGTTCTTAAGATCATCCCTGCCTCTTGCTTTTCGGTAAGCCAGTAATAAAATCCATACTAATAACCTCCTAATTCCATTCTAGAGTGGGCAATGGTTGTAGCAATCCTGAAGGATGTTGGTGCTCAACTTTAACTAGCTGGAATTCCTGACATTTCGCAATAAACATTGCAATGTCGGCCTTTAACTTAGGAAGGAAAAATTGTCTCTTGATGGAATATATCCTCTTTTGATATCCTGGGTGTCCTGAGTAGGGTGCCTTATGAAATTCTGTGAGGATGTTGGACCAAATGTCCCCTCCACTTGGAACATATAATCTATCCTTGGACCATAGTAGTATGAAGTCATCCACCTTGTATTCCTTTTGTTGTTGAAACAACTGGCCGTCTTGGACCTTCTTGAGGATTTCCACATAGAACGGGTCAACCTTGTTAGCCGTTGTAATATTCTCATGCAAATCTACATCTGTTTGACTCAGGGTCACCTCATATATCATATGAGTTCATTGACTCAAAGCATAGATTGTTTGGCAAGAGGACTCCTATAAGTCCTTTCTTGCATCCATGCATACAATGAAATCCCCATCGGGATCCGCAATCTGCAACACTAGTGCGGTCATCGAAAGCTACTTAATATTTTGAAAACTTTCTTCACACTTGTCAGTCCATAAGAGCTTGTTTGCTTTCTTATGCAAAGCCACTATGGGGCAAGAGATTCTCGAGAAGTTCTCAATGAAGTTTTGATAATATCTAGCTAATCCCAAGAATGACCTAATGTCAGTGACACTAGTCGGGGTAGGCCAATCCTTTATGGCTCGAATATTTTCTAGGTCCACAGCTATTCCTACCTCGGATGTGATGTGACCTAGGTATTATATTTATGGTTTGTAAAAATTACATTTACTAAACTTAGCGTAGAGCTGGTGTTCTCTCAACACTCAAAGTACTATGTGAAGGTGTTCTTCGTGTTCCTCTTTATTCTTGGAATAAACCAGAATGTCATCAATAAAGACTAGTAGAAAGTTATCCATATATTTACTGAATATGTTGTTCATCATACACATAAAGTTTGTAGGTGCATTGGTTAACCCAAATGACATCACTACAAACTTGTAGTGCTCGTACCTCGTACAAAAGGCAGTCTTGGGAATACCTTCATCTTTGATCCGTACCTGATGGTACCTGGATCGCAGGTCAATCTTCAAAAATATTGTCTCGTCCCACTTGGTCAAAACAAATCATTGATCCTCAGGAGCGGGTAATGGTTCTTTATAGTCATTTTGTTCAACTGATGGTAATCAATGCACATCTACATTGTACCATCCTTATTCTTTATGAATAAAATCGGTGCTCCCAAAGAAGACACACTAGGTCGGATATACCTTTTCTCTATTAAATCCTACAACTGTCGTTTGAGTTCCACCAATTCTGGTGCACTCATGAGATAAGAGGATTTGGAGTCCGGAATTGATCCTGGGGTTAGTTCGATGGAAAATTCTAGGTCTCGTTTTGAAGATAATCCAGGGATTTCCTTGAGAAACATGTCCTTGAATTCTTCAAGAATGGGGAAGTATTCTATGCATTGTTCTCTATCAGAATCTACATCTCAGATGCTCACCGCAAACAACTTGCAGCCCTTCCTAACACACTTCTTTTCTTGTAAGGTAGAGATTTGTCTTACATAAACTTTCTTTGGGATGCATTGAACCTTCATTTGGTTTTCTTGGCTATCAGTACACAAGATAGACTTGTGTAGACAATCGAGCATGACATGGTGTTGTTCTAGCCAGTCCATGCTGATAAGAATATCGTATGATCCTAAAGGTAGGATGTTCAGGTTTACCTTGGTAAGGAAACCATTCAGGTTTGCTTGACATTCTTTAAAAATTTCCAAAACCTTTCATTTCATACCAGTGTCTAACTGTACCATCCAAGGTTTAACATGCTTTACTTTGACTAACATGCATAAATCAACAATCTTAGGTGCAACATAGCTCCGGTAAGCACCAGGATCAATAAGTATTGAAACAGAGGTGTTCAATATCTTACCTTCGATCTCGACCATTGTAGCTTGATGGTCCTCCCGTCGGCCATATAATGCTACCTAGATTCGCGGGGTTCCTGCTATATCCTCAATGATAAGTTCTTCTTGTAGGTTATGCAAAACTCCATTATTCTTGTTCTTACAATTTCAGGCATAATGCGGGTCATTGTACTTCCAACACTTGATCGCTAAAGGGGTAGCATTGGCTCCAATCGCCACTTGCTTATTACCATTAGGGGCTAGTACATAAGGCTTCATACCAGTTTTGTTGAAGTTCTTGTTCGCTTGAAAGATGTTATTTTGCTTTCTATAAGGCTGTGGGTTTGACCCAGGCTTGTAGTTATCGTAAAAGTTTCTAGACTTTTCTCTATTTCGGTTATGGTTTTCTTGCTATAACTGCGCATGCTCATAGTAGATTCAGGCCTTGTGTAGTGTAGTATCCAGATTCTTTGGCATGTCGAATTCAATCCTGTCCCAAAAACTGGGAGGAAGACATTCTAGGAACTACTGGGTCTTCACCTTCTCTTCTTTGATAAATGGTACATAATGCAGCTAATCTAGAAATCTGTTTGTAAATGCATCCATAGTCATGGACCCCATGCGTAGTTCATGGAACTCTTTTACATTGCGGTCAAAGAACCTTTCTGACATGTATTTTTCTTGGAAAATCCTTCAAAATTTTTCCCAGCTTATTTCTCGCAGCTCATCTTTCTTGGTCTGCTTTAAATCTCACCACCATCTTGCTGCCTTACCATTTAGGTTGTAGATGGCAAGCCTAGCTTGCATCACACTTGAATAGTTATGAACCTGGAAGTACTTACTCATTCCTAGAAACCACTCTTCATCCTTTTCTCCCATATTTACTTCACCTTCATAGGTTGGCGCTCTTATTTTTCAAAACTCCCCCTTGAAGACTGTCATCACTTCTTTTCCTCTTTCTTAGTGGAGAAAGTGAGCCATCACTAGCAATACTGTGATGATCTCCTTTAGTTGTTTTAGGTGTAACTTCTTTTTCTTCTTCTCTTGGGCTACTGGACCTCTCATGGTATGGTTCTCTTTTAGATCTTTTGGTGGACTGGGTAGGTCTACCTTATGGACTCCCTCCCATCATGTTACACAATAATGCTTCATTTATAGCTTTTTGCTCGTTTCTTTCATTTAGACTGTCTTCTCTAAAACTTTTCAATTCAGCCTGAAGACTATGCAAATTTTTCAACATATCAGAGTTTAGCTCAACCACCAAGTTCACTTCCAAAGTGGGGGTGGTCATTTCTTTCTGCCAGTTGTTTTCTTCCTCAGTATTCATAAACTGAACAGTGCTATAAAAATTTTCCTATAACACAAAAAAATTTAATAGCAGCAAAATTTTCTGTTAGTAACAAATACATATCACACATTATTTTCTTTGCATGAATTCTTGGTGCACCCATAAGTCTCTCAGTATTGAAACTGGGCTATGATACCACTTGTAATTTCCCCAAAAATTGAAAATAAAATAAAATTATAGGCTAGTGAAAACTACCCGAAGGGGATCTTTATTACTCATGCGGAATTACATGCGCTACTTATACTTTCAATCTCTTCAGAAACTTCCCATGCTATCTTGTTAATCTCTTATCCATTGAGTGATTATTAGTTCGTTTACTTCTTATGTCTTAATTATGTTATTTAAACTATTTGTACATCTGAGTTATTACTGTCGATGAATTAATGAATTGTATAGATAATTGTTTTACACCTGCAGACGTGTACTTTGTTTATTAAATAAAAACCAACTTAACTTTGTTGATGGGAATAAATTGGTGGAGTGGAGGGACTTGTTCTACAATGATGATCTAAGAGGTAAGGTATTACTTGTTTACACAGGGTTACTTAGTTTAATCGAACTAAGGCACCTCTTTTAATTACTTATGCAATTCATTACTTTGGGATGGAATCGGGTGTAAAGTGTTTTGACCGTCTTGATCCTAGAGGGCCTACTGCTAGTTGTTATGTTGCTTATCGACTTGGTTTTATAACTTGGTAAGTGTCGTTATCATCAATTGTAGCTACTACGGATAAATTTCCTGTACACTAATTATTCTTCGTTATGTTTTAAATTCGTTAGTCTATATGTCATTAATACATTTTACGTTCTACATATATTCTTACAATACCTATTAAGAATATTCTTATTTATGAACAAATCTTACATTCTATGTTCTACGTATATACCTATTAAGAATATTCTTACGTTCTGCGTATATTCTAACTATACCTATTAACAACTTTGATGTCCTTTTATTGATAGGTTATTATATTGGTCTAAGAGAAGACCTTTGTATTCTTATAGTCCGAGATGTTATCATGGCATACTTTATATGCCATGGTTCATTAAGCATAAATATCTTGTTACTAAAGTATTAAAACCCTAAGCTCTAAACCTATGGTCTAAACATTATCTAAATACTTAGGCATGGGTTGATTGACTTTGGACTAGCGCAACATATGGAATAGTATTATTGTAATACTATCATAATGCAAGATTTGTAATATGGTATCGTATGATAACATTTGGGAGGCGACTTAACATATTGTATAAACCATGCCATAGAAGGGTTTACAAATTTTAGCATGGTGAATAAAACCCACGATAGTGTAACGACGTTGAAATATGGAAAAGTGAGTTTGGAAAATCAAGAGTGGTTATGAGCTGGTGCATTTATCATTCTTGGAAATCGTGGTAGACCCAAGCTTAGGGCTTGGCTCACGATTCAGTTTGGTCATTTCGTTAAGTTCTGTGGAGAAAAATGGGTCTCCGCTCTGTGCTATGAAAGAGACTATGCCCTGGAGAGGAAGGTAAACTTCTTATGGTTTCATGACTGCATTTTATGCTTGGTTTTGTGGCTCCTTCATAGTTATACTTCTCAACCTTGTCATGTATTGGGTTTTGGTTGTGGGTAGTAGGGTAACAATGATGGGGTGGCTCCATACTTAGCTGTAGCTCCAATGTATTCCAAATAAGGCCACGATAAGCCTTATATTCAAGATTATGCTTGCCACCTTTCAGCCCTGTGGACAGAGCTAAGTTTTGACTGGTTGTTGGTTGGTGTTTTATGCTGTAGCGATTTCGATTTTTCCTTTGGTATTAAGATTATAGAATTGGGTTTTTGAAAGTTGAGGCATTATGCCATGAATCGATTTGTAGGCCATTCGGATCTGTGTAATTTCAACTTCATTATGTAAGTCGTTATTTTTGGTTTTGGGATTTATAGCCATGGGTTGCACCAGTGCTTGGAATGGTGCCATAGCCCATTGGCACGCCTGTGTAAACCTCGTTCCGTAATTTGGATCTTTGTGTAAATATATATGTGTATGGTTTTGACATAATGGTAATGGTTAACTTGATATATTGTATACGATTTCCTTCTGCATTTTTATTGGGCACTATATTTTAAATAGAGTTGGGATTTTAAAAGCAGAGGCATTCGCCCAACCAGATGCTCTATGTGTAATGCCATTGATTAGCTTGGATATTGTAATATTTTGACAGTGTGGGTAAAGGCCATGGCCTAAATGGCATGAACCTTTCCCATAGTGCTGCGATAGCTTGTATATTATTGTTTATGGTATTCAGTTGTTATGTAAAATGGTTTGTGGAAATCCATGGGTTGGAAACCACGGTGGCCAACGCTTACAATAAGTATACAATTTAATGGACTATGTATTAAAAATGTTATTGGTCAAGGCTATGTTGTAGCTAGGGTCTTATGACCTCACTGCTAGTGTATGCATTGTTATTTATACGGCAATTGAAGGGTTTGTAAAATACATCCTGCATACTTAGTGTAAGTCGTGGCCTGTGTAGCGATATAAACAATGGATTTGTATAAAGGATTGATTCCTATTAAATTCGTTATGATATGGATTTGATGATATGATTTACTGAATAATATATATTATTTTAATTTTGGAATTTAAATGTACAGATAGTTTTCAAATATGTTTATACCTAATGGCTTTATATATATGTATATATGAGTATCTTATAAAATATTTCTAGTTGTAAGTAATACCCTAAGGTATCTATTTAGTATATTTAATCCTCTTAATCTTACTCTTATGTTTAAATCTACTAAAATCTGAAACATGTCCCTACTGAAAAATGTAATATGTCAGCAGAGTTATAAATAATAGGTGAGCAACAAATAGTAGGTCTAGATTTGTCTAGTTTACAATATTAATTTCTGAACATGGAATGAATACAGAAAACAAACTTTAGAGATGAAAACCTAGCTATATACAACCTATGAAAATAATTACTACCCTAAAAAGAATTGAAGAGAATACAAACCCTAGCAGAGTCTTGGGAGAACATTGATTACATAGGGTTAGTAAATTCATTGGAAACATTCATCTAACATATTCATTATATAATATAGAAGATAGCATAGACATTCTACAGTTATATTTTAAGAAATGTAACCATAGGAGATATGGATAGAACCAATCAATTCCAGGGTTAATAATATATATAAAATCTTTTACATAAAGCAGCACACATTTACCCTAGAAATGAACTTTGACATACTAAGAACTCATACTTGTAATTTATCTTCCTGAAGCTCCTTTAATGGCTGAACCTCCACACTTTTTAAATAACCAATATTATCAATTTAACATAGATATGACCTCTTATTTTGATGACCAAATCACTTGGGGACTACCATGTTCCTCCCAACCATTACCCGAAACCGTTCCTGGTTCTAATATGGATTCCCCCCAAGCTGGAATCCAACATGCAAGTAGATTAGAGATCCTAAAGTAGGGTTTCTTAACTGGTGTTCAGTTTTGAATCAATCCTCTTTTCCTTCCAGGAAAAGTTCTCCAAGAAAACACTTGAGAGAAAAAACAAGCAGACTAATAATTCTCCTAAAAAAAACAGAACCCCCAAGCCTTTGCTTGGCTTCAGTATTTATAGATAGAATTTTTAGTCAAAGGGGCAGTTAATTCAAGAAACCCTAGAATTTTTTATTTAACCCTTTTTATTTACTAGTGTAATTTTCAATTCTTAACCTAGGAACTTTTAACTAGTTCCTAGTTAATCTTTCATATCTATTTCACTATTTATTAGACCTTTAATAATAAATAATAAATGGTGGAGCTTCTCTTCTTTCTTTATTTAATTATATAATTAATCATAATTAATTCTTTATACATACGATGTATAAAATACATAGTATTAAAATACTTGTTAACATTTGTCTTTGGGCATCATGTATTATGATCGCTAGACTTAACGACACTTTTTCATGAAGGTCAAGTAGATATATGGTTTACGTCTACTAGGGTAGGAAGCTCTATACATATTTGCATGTTGGGTTTCCCTCATATAATGTGGTAGCTCTTCAGTTCTTGATGAGAATACATAAATTCAAAATTTCATTTAATCACTTATAAATAAGTATGATGAGATCAATATTTTTCTCGAGTTGTTTTCACTCGCAAGTTATTTAATTATGGGCGCTCACCAGAGCCCATACTCAACGCTTATAACAGGGAGTTACAAACATAATACAATTCTAGAGCTCTCACTCAACACTAAATTCTAGGATGTACTTGTACGACACACCTAGGGATACAATGGCCAAGGATCTGATGCTCCAGATCTTATGCTCAACATCAACATGGAATGCTCCATGTTTTATGCCCAACATTTCCAATTATATTTTCATGTGTTCTAGAGCTTTATGCTCAACACAAATGTAAGTACTCATGTGCTCTAGAGCCTCTCGCTCAACACAAAACATCTCATCGATCATGTGCTTCAGGGTCCATGCCCAACACAAAACATTTCATCAGTCATGTGCTTCAGGTTCCACGCCCAACATAAATAATTTCATCAATCACGTGCTTCAGGGTCCATGCCCAACACAACCAACATATATATACATATATCATCAACAATTGGCTTATGCCAAATATACAAAGTAAATCATCATGTTCATATGCAGTGGGGTCTTTGACCCAGTATAAAAATTAAACATCAATATAATCATCATGATTAACAGGCTCATGTCCATAAATGGTAGGTCCAAAATTTAGGATATTACCATATATTTATTCCCATTCAAGTTTGAGAGAGGTAGTTGGAACATTTAAATTTGACTAACAAACACCATAGTCTAAATCTCACATTATCTACCTAATCACACTACATATAAAACACACTTCTTACATAATATTCATTTCTAATGGTGAAAATCTAACTCATATAAATAGGCATAGAATTCAACATCTATCATTGATATTGTATGCTCATCAAAGCATAATTGGTAGTTTCCCCTCCAAATATATCTAACTCTCCATCAAAACTTATACCAATCAACCGAAATTATAAAATGGTAATTGATATTTACACAGTTCTTCAAAAAAAGTATTTTGTAAAATTTCATTTTGATACAAGGGTGCTTATAAATAGTCAACAAATATTTACATCTTAACAAGCACCAGGAAAAATTACTCTAAGGGAAAGAACCAAGTCCCCTTGTTTGAATTGAAGGTAGAGTTATAGATGACATATGCTCAACATCGATGCCCAAACCATCTTTGAACATGGTATCGGGACCATGACTAATAAGGGATTGTATTCCTTCTGCATTTCAACAAGTATGAGTAGTACAATCTATATCCGGAAAGACATTTGTTTCTATAGAACCAAACATTGAAAAAATGCTTTCATCTCCACATCTATCACTAGAGATGTACTCTTGAGCTGTGTCTTGTGACTTTAAGATCTTTCATGTGATAAAAACTGGAGTGAAGGTGTTTCCATAGCTAATATATATTTAAGTTAAATTCAATAAAGCTTTTATCTATTAAGAAGTGATTGTCTAAAGGATGAAATTCAAGTTCATTTGTGATATATAGAATTTATAAATCTTGACAAGTATTAATATAAGGGAATCGATCTTTCATTTGAAATTGAAATTAAATGGTTCCTTGTGATATCTTTTGGATTAAATGTATCCTATATTAATCCTCTCCTCAAATAATTCTTTTAAACATAAACTGGCTGCAATTTTTCTCATGTTGCTTTCGGAAGTCAATGGTGTTCTCTCAACACCCATTCATAAGAATAAAGGATAGAACACTTCATTTTCAAAAAATCAAGAAATGCTAAAACATCATATTGAATTCTTATGCATGGATGAAATTTATTCGCTCAATTTTTTCTACTATCACTTTTCCTAGTTGTTGGGAAAGTTGGTTGTGTCCATCCCCACCTTGGGTCAAAATCCATGGCTATCTCTCTACATTGACCACCATCCTAGTGAACCTGTTTTTACGTTAAGATTACAATTGTTAAATGCAATCAAACCAACAAAAAGAAGACAAAGATTAGCTCTCAACATTGGCCTGTTATGTCATCTTCGGGCTATATACAAGAGCCAAGTATTCCATTTTGCCTCTCGCAAGACCATATCTCTGAATTCATGGAAAACATCCCAATCAATGGAAACTCATCATCGGTACTAAATCCAAGTGGAGGGATATGGATTTTGGGTTCTACTTTGGTTTTCTAATGGGTACTATTGCTTAATGTGTATTGTTGCTTCTATCGTATTTGGATTTCTCCTTGTTGTTCATGTAGTTTATTGAACTGAAATTATCTACTTGCAGTTTGGACTCATGGCCTTGTCTAATGTATGCTCCCATTATACTAGAGGTAGGGAAGAGACATGAAGCAAGCGCAAGTCTAATTTTATATAAATATTCACTTCATATGATGATATCTATTAAGTAGAACTTCATGGTGCTTGTAATGTATTGGACAATTCCACCATTTCATTGTTTGGCCTCATTCCCTGCACGACCTATAAAATATCTTGGCCTTTCAAGGTATTGAAGGCTTCAAGTTAAAGAACATTCATTGGCTTGTAGTACGGTGTAGGTTGATGGAGTCATTAGGGGTATGGGAAGGTAGGATGTCCATCAATTAAAAGGGTCTTTATGATGTAGAGTCAATTTCTAAACGCTATTGCATTATCCCAACTGATAACACCATGACTGATAACAATTGAATTTGACAAGTCTTACAGGTTTTTAGGCCTATTGTGGATTATAATAAATGGGTTATGTTGTGTCCCTTGGTGAAATTGAATTGCTATTTTTATAGCAGCTTTCATTGGCCATTGTATCAGCTGAGTTCATTATCCATTCTGCGTTTCCATTTCATCCCCATGAAATATGAAATAAACACAAACTTGGCACCACTTAAAAAAATTCAACAACTAATAAGATCACGACTCTACTTAGTTCCGTGAAATATACATGTATTTCTATTCATACGATAACTAACCGCTCAACATACAAGATTTAAATAACTACCACTTGTGAATTGGATATTTACAATGGGTTTCTGTTAGATATTAATGAAGATTTACTTAAATTAGAAACAATTGAAACCATTTTTGTATTTCTCTCCTTTCTGTTGTTAATCGAATCCTAGTTTGTAGGATTCTGAACAACTATATATTTGTAATACTTTTCTGAGTTCAATAACAAAGTTTTGCTGAGACCATCAGTTTTATTTTTTCTTCTATTTTATATATTGTGTTTACTCTGTTTTGGTATTAGAGCACCAAGGTTTTGTGAGAGAGCCTTGAGGCTGAGATAGTCATTTGTGGCCCAGTAGAGTTGCTGTGAGTGGAGGCTACCAGTGTGGGAGCAGTTAAGTGTGTCCCAATAGCGTTGTTCTGCATGGAGGCTACCGGTATGGGAGCTGTTAAGTGTGACCCAACAGAGTTGATGTGCATGGAGGCTACTAGTGCAGTGGATCCGAGTAAAGGGAGCCAACCAAGGTAGCAGTGTGGTTTAGTGACAGAGCATGTGAGGAGGATGGATCCTTTGCTACGCGTGAAGGAGTAAATTGTGGTCCAGCTTGAATAGATTTAAGTTTTTGTTGTGCAAGTTTTACTTTGTGTGTGTTTACTGAGCGAGGTTTTTTCTGTAGTATAGTGTGTAGTTTGTGAAACCAGTACTAGTCAGTTAGTAATTGTCATTTGGAGATTAAGAATCATGCTCTTATATGCAGTTGGGGATTCATTATGCCATCACTAGCATGAGAAGATATTTTCACCCAAGAAAAGGTATTTTCTGAGTTATTTTAAGTTTTTAGCAGCAATGTCAAATAATTCCTTTGCAGACAATTACTTGAATGAAGCTTCCAAGCTTGACGGTGAAAAATAAATTGACTGGAAATTTAAGGTCCTGACTATTTTTGAAGCATGGAATGTCTGGACTATAGTAAAGGAGATGAGACCAAACCTGCAGGGGCTGTTGCATATTGGTAGAAACGAGAAACAAAGGCAAAAGTGTTGTTGTGGATGTTTGTCAAGGACAACATAATCTTGTACATTAGAGATTGTAAAACTTCCAAGGGTACCTGAGACATATCGAAAGGTTTGTATGAAACTACAAACTCAAATAGGATTATGTTTCTAAAAACTAAGTTATTGTCTATAAAAATTGAAGCAAATGAGAATATAGCCAACTATGTTTCCCAGATTAAAGATTTATGTGATCAATTAAGTGCAATTGGTGATAAGGTTTCAAATTCTGACATGGTAACTATTGCATTAAAAGTTCTAATCACAGATTATCATGTCTTTATTTCAAGTTTAGGAGGTAGAGCAACGCCACCTACATTTATTGAGTTAACAAGGATTCTTCTACAAGAGGAACAATGAATGAAGGTGATTGAGATGGACTCTCATACTCTAGAATTAGCATTGATGGACAAAGAAAAAAAACCATACAAGGGCAAGCCATGGGATAGAAACAGCATAGGCAAGTTTCAGCCAAGAAACGGAGGTGTGACTCACTCAAAATATGGTTCACATGATAAGAGAAATGATGGTTGGTTTTAGTATGGAAAACCTAGTGATCATGCTAAAGACTATTATAAGAGAAAAGCTAATGAGTCCAAATAGATTCCCAGAAAACATAATGGAAATTATGTGAAAGCTGACACCTCTTTCAGTGAAGGTTTTAAGAATTTAAAGTTGTTTATTTCTGAAGCTGCATTGTCTACAGAAACTGACGATGAAAATGCATGGTTCATAGATTCAGGAGCCTCAGCCCATGTCTTGAGGAGATAACATATCTCATAAGATTCAGGGTTATGGAATAATATGTGTGAATTTACCTAAAGGCCAAAATAGAGAGATTCATGATGTGTTGTAGGTTCCAGACATAAAAAATAATTTGATTTATGTTTCCACAATAACTGATAAAAATCTAAAAGTAGAATTTATGTAGTATCATTGTCTTGTGAAGGATATTTAGAATCATTATAAAATAATACCCATATGGACAAGAATTGGAACACTATATAAGCTTGATGTCACAAAGTCCAATCATCATGCTTTGACATCTACTACTATGACAACTAAAGAGCTATGGCATTGTAGGTATGGACATCTTAACCAAAATGACTTAGTGATACTTCAAAAGAAACTAATGGTTGAAGGGATTCCAATTTTGAAACATTACCATATAGAATGTGAAGCTTGTGCACTAGGTAAGCAACATAGGGAAGAATTTCCAGTCCATACAGAGAAGAAACAGAGAGAGATCCTTGAATTGATACATATTGATGTCTATGGTCCCATGCAAACCATATCAATTTGTGGTACAAGGTATTTTCTGATTTTTGTTGATGACAAATCACGATTTACTTGGGTTTGTTTTATAAGGAAAAATAGTGATGTATTTGAATACTTTAAAGAATTCAAAACTATGGTGGAAAAGTAGACAGGTAAATGCATAAAGATACTCAGATCTGATCAAGGTTGAGAATATACCTCAGAAGCTTTTGATAACTACTACAAGAATAATGGGATCATTCAACAATTCACAGTACCTTCTACACCACAACAAAACGGTGCAGCTGAAAGGATGAATGGGACTTTCTTATTTTTGGGGTAGTAGGGCCCATCAAAATTATGTCGAGTGGGTACTCGTTGGATGCAGAATTTGATACCGCATCCAATGTGCTCTCCCGATCAAAATTTGAGTAAAAACACAGGGAGATATGTCAAATATACGAACAAAAAATGTAGTTTTTTTTATGATACCTATCCCCAAATTTATATTAATTTTTTTTTTAAGAGGTGCTCTCTTTTTGAATTTTAAATCATTTTGATTGGCTAACACATGATGACATGGAATTTGTATTATTTTGGGAATGTCGATTTTAAATTGAAATTTCCTCTAATGAAACGATGAATAACATTTTTTATCCATTTCTAAGGAGTTTTGTACTAGTTTTCTTTGATGACATCCTTATATACAGTAAGACATGGAACAAACATCTCATACATCTAGAATAAGTGCTTTCTATTTTGAAAGAAAAACATTTCTACTTTAAGATGTCCAAATGCATGTTCGGTAAGGAAAAAGTGAGCTATCTTGGTCACATAATATCTAAAGAGGGTGTCAAGGTAGATCCAGAAAAAATCAAATCAATCACAAACTGTCCCAAACCTACTAACATCTCCAAGTTAAGGGGATTCCTTGGGCTAACTGGATACTACCGAAGATTCATTCGGATTTATGTGCACATAACCGCACCCTTATCCAACCTTTTAAACAAGAATTCCTTCCAGTGGAATGTAGAAGCAGAAAAATATTTTGAATCCTTTGAAGGAATTATGTCCTCCACACCTATACTAGCTACCCCAAAATTATTCAAACCATTTGTAATAGAATTTGACGCTTTAGTTTATGGTTTGGGAGCATTACTATGCAAGATGAACACCCAATAGCTTTTGAGAGAAGAAAATTAAACAATCGAGAACAATTTGAAGTCTACATACGATAAGGAAATGTTGGTAATTATGAAAGCATTGGTAAAATGGTGACAATACCTCCTAGGGAGAAAATTCATGATCCACATAGACCGTAATAGTATTCAATACCCACATCAATAGAAAACATTTTCAATAGAACAATAGAGGTTGATAGAAAAAATCAATGCTTTCGACGTGGAAATAATCCACAAAAAGGAGAAGGAAAATGTAGTCGCAGATGCTCTCTCCAGAAAAGATGAGGATATTACCTCTTACTCCATCTCAGTCACAACTCTAGAGTGGCTAGATGAAATACGAAGTGAATACATGAAGGAACCATAAACAAGCACTATAATTAACAATTCCAACCGTGACCCCATGTTTGAATGGAAAAAAATATCCTTTGGTATAGGGGGATGATTTATTTAAACTGAAACTCTAAATTCAAGGTTAAATAAATAAAGGAATCCCATGATTCACCAGCCGTAGGACATGTACGATTCTTCAAATATTATTATAATGGAAGAAGGTCATTTTTCTGGAATCTAATGCAAAAATATATCCAGCAATATGTGGCAAAATGCAACAAATGCCACAGAACCAAAAGTGGAAATGTTTTAACCCTAGGGTTACTCCAACCCCTACACATTCCAAACCAGAAATGGGAAAAGATATCAATGGATTTCATCGATGGGTTACCTCTATTAGAAGGAAAGGACAAGATCCTTGTAGTGGTTGATCAATTAACAAAATTTGCTCACTCCACGGGAATAAAAAAAACAGACATGGCAAAACAAATTGCAGAGGTATTTTGAAAAAATGTCTACAAATTACATGGCTTCCCAAAAGTCATCGTGAGTGACAGAGATGCAAAATTTAATGGAACATTTTGCAGAGAATTTTTCAAACAAGTAGGTACATCACTCAATATGAGTTCATCTTACCACCCCTAAATAGATGGTCAGACTGAAGTCATCAATAAATCTTAGAAGCATATCTACGTTGTTTCGTAATAGATAACGAAACCATTGGTCTCAATTTTTACATTTAGTAGAATGGTGGTACAATGCAACGTACCAAACCTCCACAAAAATGACCCCCTTTCAATCCTTATATGGGTATGAACCTCCAAATTGGAAGGATTTAGTTCTGAAAGACACTAATGTGCCAAAACTAAGAAACCAACTAGAAAATTCTCAAAAAACGATTGACTTACTCAAGTTTAACTTAGCCATGGAACAAAACCGTATGAGGCAACAAGCAGATCAACGCAGAACCGAAAGAAAATTAGAAGTAGGAGATTGGGTGTTTGTAAGACTACAACCCTATAAATAGGTATCCCTTAAAAGGGGAGGAAAAAACAAGTTGGCTTCAAAGCTCTATGGCCCATACCAGATTACCAAGAAGATTAGTCAAGTTGTGTATAAATTACAATTACCTAATAAAAGTCATATCCATAATTTCTTCAATGTATCATGTCTCAAAAAAATGCCGGGGAAACATCAAACAGTACAGAAAATACTTCCTATGCTAGATGATGAAGGAAGGATCATTTGGGAACTAGAGGCAATCATTGCAACCAGAGAAAGAAGGCTTTGTTCTTGAATACTCAAGGACTATCTCATTAGATCGAAGAATTTCCCAGATGAAGATGCATCATGGGAGATAGAACAGTTTTGTCAACAATATCCGTCCTTACCCTTGCTTTAAGGACAAAGCGTTCTAAAAGACGACGACAATGTTATGTATCTAAGTATTATGAGCAATTATTTTAATATTAAATGTAAGGATTGTTATGTATCTTTCCACGTATCTCATTCAAGCTGGTAAGGATTGTGGTGAATTCCTATTTGATACCAATTGTTGGACAAAATGGCACACTAAGAGGGTGGGGGGCACCGTGAATAAATGTGGTAGAAACTCTAGCAAATTTTAATCCCAAAAACATATCCTAGAGTTCAATATGTGCATAACACTAATAAGTATATAATCATTCAAAAACTAATAAACCAATGTCATATGTTCACATAAGCATGCGATCAACATATATCATAACTAGAGACACATCACAAGATAATTATAGAAAATTTTGTTGATAATTTTGTATGAAGTACAATGGAAGACTTCAATCATTGTGATTACATAAACTCCAACTGATCAAAGACCACCAACTCTAACAACATGGCCCAATCTAATTTTCTTAGCTCCAACTAATATGGTTTGAGGTATCCAAACCTCAAGGTGCAAGACTCATGTTGCAGAAGAACATCAAACTACCTTCTTATTGTACTATGTTTTTCTCTTTTCAAATGTGTACTTGACTTCTCTTTCAAAATATTATTTTCTTCAATCAACCAAACAAGTATGTTTGCAATAACATCAAGATTTCCTAAACAAATTTACTTCCTCAATTTATGCAGAATTCATTCCATTACAACCTTACTTCAAAACTAGT
>LPNX010522430.1:51332-67500 GCA_001517045.1 Pseudotsuga menziesii | reverse complement strand
CCCTTACCAGTTAAAAATAATAACATGCGTTAATTGGATATTAGTTATCTCATTTAACTTAATTTTCTTAATTGCTACAACTTCCCCAACCTTCGAGAATTGCCTTATTTCCTCCGTATAAATACAGGCCTTGGGGAGGGTATTGATATACAGACTTGGATAGCAAAGTTATGCTGGTGGATTGTATACAGAAGTCTTTGGAGCAGTGGAACTCAGAATCCTTTGGTTGCAGAGGAGTCCTTGTCTCAGGCGTTGGGTTGTAATCTGAACTTCTTCATTATTGATAATAAAGAGAATACTTCTTCCATATGTGTTTCATGTATCTTGGTTTTGATAAATGTTTATGTTTCTGCATCTTATATGTGATTTATCTAACCTACTTATATATATATGAATCATCTTGTATCTGGAAGATTGTTTCTTGACAGGTGAAGAGGAGCAACCTTGAAGACTTTGAAGGTGAAGCAGAGCGGAAGAGGACTAGCAAGGATCGACCTTCGTTTATCAAGTAACTCCTTCTAACCCTCCTATTTCCTATTCTGTACTTTAGAAGTCAATTGTCTCCAAGTTAATTGAGTATGTTGGTAACCCCAGACCTATGGTTATTTGGTGTCTATTCCTTTACAACAGAACTGGCGACTCTGTTGGGGAATCCTAAACTGCTGTAGGTTTTTCTGTATCTTGACCAGTGTTTGCTTGGATTCTGTTTTGTGGTCTTACATCCTGGTCCTTGCTTGTGTCAGTATTTGAAAGTCCTGGGTTTTTCTTTGTTTTTGAGAAAGTTTTATACCCATTCGCGAGTTGTTGTTCTAGACAGTCGCGAATACAGTTTTGTATTCGCCGGTTGCTGGACTAGTCAGTCATGAATCATTCGCGACCTTCCCTTATAGATAGTCACGAATACTTCTGGAAGTAGGGATTTGTAAGTTAAAGGTTCCTTGGTCTTTGCTTTGGGTAATTCCTGTTTCTGAGTGGATTTTCTTTATAAATGTTGTTTGGCCTGTCTGGGTGCCTCTGTTGATCACATTTTTGTGCTTTTTCGGAAGCCCTTGAGTCTTTTTGCTTGAATTGCTTACTGTCTACATGCTGAAGTCTGTTGGCCTGTTTGGGTTTTGATTTAAAGTGTCTTTGTCCAGATCTGTGTTCAGGGTCTTGGGCTCTGTTTTTTCAGTCTGTCTTCTGACAGTGGCTGATTCTCACTTGCCTTTATAAGTCTGCAGTGGTTTTTGTCATTGTTTGCACCCAAGCTAGGGTTCCTAGCCTTCCTTAGTTGGTTGTCTTTTGGTTCTGTCAGCCTGTGTGTTTCAGTTCTTTGCTTTTATACAGTTTATTTGATTCAAGTTCGCTCAAGTCTAGTACATTTTAGGTGCATGCTAGCTTTTAAGCTTTTTATAGCATTAAGGTTTGTTCTTTGCTCTTTTCCCCTCCCTCCTTTGCTTGGTATGATTTTTGGCTTATGTTTTTGGGTCAGCCTCTGTTCTTGACCTTGGTTTGATTTCAGAAGCTTGTGGGTATCTCTTTCTTTCTTCTTTTGTTGGTTAACTTCACCTTGCCAAACTTGTTGACTTGTTTTTTATACAAGACTTCCTTCCAAGTATGCTGACTTTAGTTCAGTCTAGAGTTTGTTTGGTGGTTGTATAGTAGAGATCCTTTTGATTTGTTCTTGTTATCTGCATACTTTAGTTTGTAGGTAGTTTTTCTTTTGCCTTTATAAAAGAAAATTAAAAAGAACCTATACTTGTTTTTGCTACTTACCCCCCTACCTCCTTCTTTGGTTTGACCTTGTTGTACAAGGTACTGAGCAGCCTTTGTTATTAGGTTTAGATTGATACTTGGGACTTCTTGACCTTTGTTTATGTCAGTCTTTTTGTTCAATCTCTTCATTCCAAAGTTGTTGGCTTGTTTGCCTTTGTAAGCCTTCTTTTCAAGAGAGGTTATATCCAACTTTAGGGAAACCTAGGGTTTGTTTTTGGGGTATAAAGTAGTTGTCTATTTGCTTTGCTTACAGTACTTGCTTGCATTAGTTGATAGGTTGATTTTTCTTTTGCATTTATAAAAGAAAAAGACAAAAACATATGTTTGCTTTATATGCATGTAGATTAGGGTTTTTAGTCTAGATTGCATAGCATATCATTGTTTTTGGAAAAATATAAAAAGAATTTGTTCTTTTGTGGCTTTCAAGTTTTATATTGGAAAAATAAAGAGAATAGTTTTTTTTGGCTTCTTGCATTTCATTTCTCTTTGCTTAGTCCTTTGTTTCAAATTTTGAGTCAAAACACCACATAAGTTTCATGCCATTTACCCTCTGACTAATAACAGCCCTTAAAATAAACGATATAATTTTAAAATTTACTAGTAAGTTTTATTTTATAAGGTCATACACCAACTAGCTTAGGCTAGACTTGTGGGCTAGGGAGTTTAAACTCCCCACAAGTGTTAAAATTCAGACGTAGTTGGCCAATCACTAGGTAAATCCTTTTCTACATTGATTGCATCTAGGAAGCTCCTCTCAAACGGGAGTTAAGCACTAGGCCGCGTGGAGGCTTAGACAGAGGAGATAACCCTTCGAATCCTTGTCAAAACGTAACTCAGGACTTTTACGCATCTGGGGATTCTGTCCTAGATAGAGTTTCGGGCTCAGCTACCCTGCCCATGCATACGAGTTCGGCTTACGACTATCCCCCCAGACTGTCAATATAGTTAAGGTAGCCTTTAGTCTCTTTGACATCTAGGGTTCATACACAGGTACACCGGAAGGTTATTTCTGGTTGACCTTGGACAGACTTGGAAGGTAACCCCGGTAGAAAGTGTGGGAGGGCGGTGGATGATTCCTCCGCTTGTGCCTAAGAACATCTACAGGGACGCCAAGTAACTATCTATTAGCTTTCTTCTGGAAAGTACATCTTATACCTGTTTGTCTGTTTGGCTTTATGAATTTTTAGTGAGTGCTATGTGGTTTGTCTGTACTTAGTGTGCCTTTAGGTGTATGCTTTGTAATTTTGGTTTCCTATTGACCTCAGACTTTGTCTCTTGTTTTGAAACTATGGCTAACACCCCTTTGGACACCAACCAAGAGATCCCCATGCTGGGAACTCCTTGTAATATTCCTCTCACAGGGAATGTTGGTGTTCCCTTGATGGCCACCCTGAATCTTCCTGGATTCACCCTAGGGCTACCGGTGTGGTTGTTTTCCACTCCAACTGTCCTGAATGCTCCTGATGCTTCTCAAGTAAGCTCCTTATATCAAGGGCATCAAAACACTGTCTCCCCTTCACCTGTAGTTGATTCTCCTCCTCCTTCTACCTCATACAGTGAAAGTACTGATACTAGTAACCGGTAGTCTAAAAGGAGTAAAATAAGGAGGAATAAGAAGAAGGCACATACGCAAGGGGGCACCCGTTCAACCTCTGCAAGTCAAGTTGAACCTCACCACCCAGCCTCTGTGGTTCATGCTGGGGGCACCTATCCAACCTCTGTAGGTCATGTTGGATCTAAGCACTCAACCTCTGCAAGTCAAGTTGATCTTCACCATCTAGCATATGTTGATCATGATGGTGGGATCCTTCCAACCTTTCCAGGTCATGTCAAATCCAGTCACTCAGCCTCTGCAGTGCATGCTGATGGAACCCATTCAACCTCTGGTTTTCAAGTTGAAACTCCGCATCCAACCTCTGTTGTTCATGTTGGATCCATCCACCCAGCCTCTGTTGTTCATGCTGGGGGCACACACTCAACTGCTGCAAAGCAGATTCATCCTAACCATTCAACCTCTGTTGTTCATGTTGGTGGTGCTCATCCAACCTCTGTAGGCCATGTTGGATCCACTCTCTCAGCCTCTGCCTGGCATGCTAGGGGCAGTCTCTCAGCCTCTGTACTTCATGCTGCAGACAATCTATCAACCACTGTGAGTCATGTTGACACTGTTGAAAAGTCTACCCATTCAAAACACAAGCCCAAGTTTCCTTGCAAGCTTTGTGAAGGAGACCACCTTACTTATAAATGCCCTTCTATTGCGGAGGTGTGAAGAGTTTGGGCTCATGGTCATCCCATTTTTGAACATCCTAAAGCTTTTCAACAACCAACCTCTCTTAGTGAGGTTGGACCCAGTCACTCAGCCTCTGTAGTTCATGCTGGGGGAAAACTCTCATCCTCTGCACATCATGTTGAGAGCAAACAGTCAGCCACTGCTAGTCATGTTGACACCGTTGAGAAAAATGGTCGTTTGAAGCACAAACTTAAGTTCCCTTGTATGCTATGCAAGGGAGATCATCTTACTCACTTATGGCCTGCTATGGCAGAGGTGCGAAGAGTGTGGTCCAAGACTCAAGATTTTCCTTCTCCTGAACAACCTATAGTTTCTCAACAACCTACTCAACCTTTGGTTGATTAAGTGGTCGAACCAATCTCAGATTTGGTCGATCCCACTCTTCTTTTGGAGAGTGATCCTAATGTGGTTGCACCAATGTCATCTTTGGTCAATCCCACTCTCCCTTCAGAGAGTGACTTTCATGAAGCGGTTGAATCGATTCCAGTATTGATCAACCCCACTCTTCCTTTGGAGAGTGAAGTGTCTACTAGTCACATTTTCTTCACTGCCAGTTTAGAACTTACTGAACAAGGGGGCACTGAACTTGCTTCGGATCAACCCCCACCAAGCTCTCGGATTGCTTCCTTTGATTGGGATAGCCTAGTTGAGCCGCGCCTTCCTTCTGTTGAACCTTTCCAGATAAAGGTCAAAGTTGAACCCTATACGATTGCTTGTTGTATTGTTGATGAAGGGGCCTCAGTTAGTATTTTGTCTGCTCGTGCTTGGCAAGGCATGGGATCTCCCAGCCTTGTGTCGATGGCTAGTCAGTTACTAGCATTTGATATAAGAACTTGTTTAGCCTTGGGAATTCTTGCTCAAACACCTGTTACTTTGTGTGGGAATACCATCTTAGTTGACTTCATGGTGATAGAAGACCCCTTGGACTTCAATATGCTCCTTGGACGTGATTATGTCTATGCCATGCAAGCGGTGGTGTCAACATTTTTTCGTGTGATGTACTTTAATCATGGCGAAGAAATTGTCACTATCAATCAGTTGGATTTTCTCAATCCTTCTCCTGACCCAACTAGAGACCAGGTCTTTCCTTTATTAATTCCCAGTGTTTATGTAGACACTACACCGCCACAGGTGAACTATGTGGCCTCTTGTCCTTTATGTTCAATTGCTACTGAGAAGCAGCCTCTATTTTCATGCTTACCTTCTCGGGACTTGGTCCCAGCAGTTGAACAAGTGAGTCATCCTATACAGACTGTAGAGCCTTCTCTCCACTCTGTTGATCCATGTGAAAGTTTAGACATGTGTCCTATCTTGGATGATTTCCTTCCTTTGGATGAAGTCTTCCTAGAGTCTTTGATACAGTCTGACCTTCTTTTGGATGTCGGTTCAGTTGTGACTAAGTCTAACCTTGATTTGCCTAGTAGGCCTGACTTTTCTTCTTATGTTGGTCTTGTTGAGTCTTTTGACTCTTCTTTTGAACCGCAAATCAGTGATCCTGCTGAGTTTGATTTTTCTTATGAATTTTTTGACTCCTTGGATATTGAGTTTGTTCCTACAGACTCTATCTCCCTTGTTGATTTTTTCTCTCCTTCTGAGGTTGATCTTGAAGATTATAAACCCTCGATCCTTGGTTCTATAGAATATCCTTTAGTTGATTCTGCCTTGACTTTACCTTTTATAGAGGATAGCAAAGTCACATGGATTTCTTCTAAAGTGACCCACATCGGATCGTTTCTTCTGAATATGATTTTGATGTTGTTGTTTCTTGGAGACAGGATTTTTAGTTGGATTCGCAACTGTTTACTGGCCTCACCTTATTGTTCAAGTTGTAATTGCATTTGCATGTGCCCTTCTCGTGCTTATGAGCCTGATGCCGGCTTCCACGCTTTTAGCTCATTGTATAAGCCCTCATCTTTGTTCTCATCATCGCTAAGCCTTGTATCATTTTTCCTTTGCAACTTGACACCCTTTACCTTGTGGAGACATTCCCCGAGTGTCCTTATCTTGCTCACATTCCTTGCATTATGCATAGGTCTGTTCCTTGCGCTTGGAATTAGTTTCTCCTGCCTATGACACTCATCTCCTCACATTTAGAGCATTCTTTCTGCTCTCCTTTGAGCTCGTTAAAAACAGTAAGGAGGCCACGAGTTGACTTTTTTGGACTCATTAAAACTTCACAGGAAATATTATGAGTTTCTTTAGGCCCAAGTCTGACTCCTCAAAATAGACTTTACTGCTGAGTAAACTTGTCCGTTCAGGCTCGTTAAGAATATGTGAATGGGCATCCACATTGGTGGTAGGTTATCTCTTTCTCGGACCATGTGGAATAATACGAGAAAGGATCCCTCTCTTTTCTTTTTGAATTGAGAAGAGTATTCTCAGGCATAGGATTATCTCTTTTCCAGACCTAAGGAACTAAACTTACAGAAAAGGAACCCCCGGTATGAGCTTAGTTTTCTCTTTTTCATGCTCTGGACCAAAACATGAAAAATATTTCGACTGTACTTTATGTCTTTGTCATGCTCGTTAAACCCTAAAGAACAAAGCATCGAGTTTATTGTTGTAAGCTCCATTTCTCGTAATCAAATGGATCTTTCCGAGTGATCTTGCCTTCCTTCACACTCGTAAAACTCAGACTATATGTTGCTTTTGAAGGAGCGATGGGTAGGTGGTAATTTAACCTTTTTCGGACCTTCCTGACTAAGTACGAAAAAGGTGCGCCTTTTCTTCTTCGGAAGTTAAGAGAGTTCTTATTTGGTTTGTTTTATACTTTTTTGGCCTCAAGAGACTAAATTGTACGAAAAAGGACCCCCCTAGAGTCTTCTTTGGAGTTTTCAGACTCTCTAAACTATGAAAACACCGTCGAGCATGTACTAGTTCGGGCTCGTAAAATCCATGAATCAGTGTTTTATCAAGCATTCTTCTTTCTTTTCTTCGAGCTTGCCAAAAATGAAGATGGTCCCGAGTTTTCTTTCTTGGACTCGTTAAACTTTTACAAGAAAGAGGGGATACTATCAAGTATTATTTTCCCATCTCTTCAAGCTTGTTAAAAAATGAAGAGGGAACCAAGTTGGCTTTCCTGGACTCGTTAAAATTTAACAGGGAAGGTAAGGAAGAAGTTTTCTCTTGTTTTCAGTAATGGCAGCATGTCATACTTGAACATAGCACTCTTTGCTTTCCGATATCCATGTTTCAGTGTGTACTTGTGTTCAGCTATCACTTTGAGTTTCTTACTCCTCCTCTTGTCCGTTATACCTAGGGAATCTGATCATGTCTCCTACATGATAGATAAGTCTAGTTTCTCTACCTATAAGTTATACACTGCCTTGGGTCATCTCTGGGTTGTGCTCCCTGTTCAAGGACTATACCCAATGTCTGATCTATAACCTGATCCAATCATTGTTATATCTGTTATCTATTTGTGTCTCCCTTCTTTTGCCCAGTTCCTAGTCACTCTTGTGATCCGTTGGAGGATCTGTTACCTTCCTTATCACAGCATGGTTCTGTTTTCAGCACTTCCTGATGACGAAGACCTAGAGTTTTGACGATAGTACCTCAGGATTCACTTTCATCATTGGTGAATTCCTTTGCTTCAGTTGTTGATTATCATCTATTGATTGACAAACTGTTGAATCCTCTCCATGTTCGACTTTAGCTTCCTTTATTTACATGGCTTGGATTGTACTGGTTCTTTGGGATCCTTTATGAAGACCTTAGTTCCTATGGACTAAGTTGCACAAGATTATGTTCTATACACAGCTTCCAGATCTTTGAAGACTCATTCTTGTATATTGTGGCTTCGATCCACCTTTGTAATATACATGGTGCTATATGATGTACTCAAATATTGTAAAGGAGCTAGTGTTCCAGTAAATTGAACATAGCATCCTCAGATGTAACTTTGTATATGACATTACTATGTATTTGTTTCAGGTACTCTTTCTGCTCCATTGGATTTCTGAGTTCCTCAATGATGATGATTATAATGTATTTCGGCCATCGTTTCCCTCTGACCTCACACATTAGGGGGCATCTGTTATCCGCCTAAATGGCACCTCTCCGTCCGAGTGCCGACATTCCTCATGCTGGTACACAAAAGGACATCTATGGATTGAGGTTTCCCTAGGGTACTATTGATGAGTTGCTTATAATACATTCTTCCTTTATCCAGCTAGTCACTTTGCCATTTTTACTATGTTAAGTTGTATTCATGACTCTCCCTTTATACAACTCACGAGTCATTCGCGAGTGTCGGTTGCTGCAAGTCACGAATGGATGTATTCGCGGGTTGCCCTTATGGTAAGTCACGAATCATTCGCGGGTTGCTCTTCTACATACCCGCGAATGTGTCCCTTAACAGTTAAAAATAATAACATGCGTTAATTGGAGATTAGTTATCTCATTTAACTTAATTTCCTTAACTACTACAACTTCCCCAACCTTCAAGAACTGCCTTATTTCCTCTGTATAAATACAAGCCTTGGGGAGGGTATTGATATACAGACTTGGATAGCAAAGTTATGCTAGTGGATTGTATACAGAAGTCTTTGGAGTAGTGGAACTCAGAATCCTTTGGTTGCAGAGGAGTCCTTGTCTCAGGTGTTGGGTTGTAATCTGAACTTCTTCATTATTGATAATAAAGAGAATACTTCTTCCATATGTGTTTCATGTATCTTGGTTTTGATAAATGTTTATGTTTCTGCATCTTATATGTGATTTATCTAACCTGCTTATATATATATGAATCATCTTGTATCTGGAAGATTGTTTCTTGACAGGTGAAGAGGAGCAACTTTGAAGACTTTGAAGGTGAAGTAGAGCGGAAGAGGACTAGCAAGGATCGACCTTCGTTTATCAAGTAACTCCTTCTAACCCTCCTATTTCCTATTCTGTACTTTAGAAGTCAATTGTCTGCAAGTTAATTGAGTATGTTGGTAACCCCAGACCTATGGTTATTTGGTGTATATTCCTTTACAACAGAACTCCTTTACAACACAACCACATCATCATTGATCACATAGCACCGTGATGGAAATCTAGCTAGAGTTAGCTTTAGTCGTTGAATCATTGCACAGTGAGTGAATTCTAATGTGTGTTAGCTTTCATAATGTAGTTTTCCATCTAGCACAACCACATTGTCATCAATCACAATGCACCATGATGGAAATCTAGCTACAGTTAGCTTTCATCCTTAAAACATTGCATGGTAAATAAAGTTAATGTCGATTAGCTTTCATAAGGTCGTTTTCCATCTAACATAGCCACATTTTTATCAAATACATTACATCATGATGGAAATCTAGCTGGAGTTAGATTTCCTTCTAACAACATGGCACTATAAGGGAAAGCTTTTGTTTGTTAGCTCATTACACCATGATGGAAATCTAGTTGGAGTTAGCTTTTCTTTTAACAGCATGGCACGATGAGTGAAAAGTAATGTGTGTTAGCTTTCATAAGGTAGTTTTCTATTTAACACAATCACATTGTTATCAATCACATTGCACCATGTTGGAAATATAGCTGGAGTTAGCTTTCATCCTTAAATCGTTGCACGGTGAGTGAAATCTAATGTGTGTAAGCTTTCATAGTGTATTTTTCCATTTAGCACAACCACATTGTTATCAATCACAATGCACCATGATGGAAATCTAGCTAGAGTTGGTTTCCATTCTTAAAACATTGCACGGTGAGTAAATCTAATGTATGTTAATCTTCATAAGGTAGTTTTCCATCTAACACACCCACATTGTCATTAAATACATTACACCATGATGGAAATCTAGCTGGAGTTAGCTTTACTTCTAACAACATGGCACTATAAAGGAAAGCTTATGTGTGTTAGCTCATTACACCATGATGGAAATCTAGCTGGAGTTAGCTTTCCTTCTAACAACATGGCACTATAAAGGAAAGCTTATGTGTGTTAGCTCATTACACCATGATGGAAATCTAGCTGGAGTTAGCTTTCATTTTAACAACATGGCACAATGAGTGAAAGCTAATGTGTGTTAGTTTTCATAAGGTATTTTTCCATGTAACACAACCACATTGTCATCAATCACATTGGATTGTGTTGGAAATCTAGCTGAAGTTAAATTTCATCCTTAAATCATTGCACGGTGAGTGAAATCTAATGTGTGTAAGCTTTCATAGTGTAGTTTTTCATCTAGCATAGCCACATTGTCATCAATCGCAACGCACCATGATAGAAATATAGCTGGAGTTAGCTTTCGTTCTTAAAACATTGCACGGTGAGTAAAATCTAATGTGTGTTAGTTTTCATAAAGTAGTTTTCCATCTAACACTGCCACATTGTCATCAAATACATTACACCATGATGGAAATCTAGTTGGATTTAACTTTCCTTCTAACATGGCACTATGAGTGAAATCTTATGTGTTAGCTCATTACACCATTATGAAAATCTAGCTGGAGTTAGCTTTCTTTTTAACAACATGGCACGATGAGTAAACTTATCATTAACAAGTGGTTTTGTCATTATGTCAATATTTGCTCTGCTGTAGGACAATAATAAAGGAAAATGTCTTGATTGTCAACCAACTATCTGATGTCATTGTGATGAACTTCAATATGCTTAGTCAAATGACGCAATCATATTGACTATCGCAGTGTCCATGTTAGGAGGAGTGGATGGAAAAATCCCCATAAGGGATGAATCCTTCAACATGCCTACCCCAATCGACTAGTAAGGAGGAGGGGACTAACCTAACATAGGGATGTTATTATCTATAGAGGTAGTAACATTTGGCGTACAGAAATCAAGCTACTCGATGGTAGTAGTTCTCCCTAGATGTGGAAATTGGAGTGTTCGGAATACTGTCGAAGCGACAGCAGTCATGACATAAAACCGATTTATTCCTAGAAGGAGGTTGTAATCTAATGGGGCATCTACTACTTCTACTTGCATAGAAATAGTTTTCCCCCAAGCTCGACTACAAGAGCCGATATGAGACCATGGGGCTGGAAACCTCGTCCATCAAAGGCTTTCAGAGTTGTAGGTGATGTTACAAGCTTGGGAGAGCCGAGAGCTTTCCAACAAAACAGAGACAAGACCAAAGTCGAAGCTCCTTCATCTAGAATAGTTCTAAAAACCTTCTTTCCAACTACTTTCGTAATGATTTGAAAACAAATTTTATGAGGTATCCTAGAGTTATAGTTCTCAATATTGAAATGAATCAAATTATTATTCTCTGGGTCTAAAGCTCCTAACGCAGTTAACAAATTTTTGCATTGTATAGGACAACTTTGGAGCACTTCTAAGGTAGACATTGCACATGGTGCCTGAGCGAGATCTTCGACTACATTATAAAATTGAGCAGCTTGAGAATTAGGGTTAAAAACAACCTTCATAAGAGTACTCTTGGGTGGACGCAAAATCATGTCGACAATGGGTTTCTCGATGGTTAAGGGGATAGTAGACGAGGATTCCAGAGAACCAGTAGAGGGAGCTCTTCCTGAAGAAGAATGCTCTTCTTTCTTGGCTATAGGTTTGTCATAATCCTAACTTCGAGTTTGTAGACTAATGGTATTCGAGGACATCATATGAATTTCTTCTAACGAACTAGAGTTACCTTAATTGGACATGTGGTCTATCAGTTGTTGTTGAGAGGGAAAAGGTTCCGTGAGAACCGCAGGTGCGGGTTTTGATTTCAAAAATTGGGAGATTTTGTCCCTATGAGGACACTCTTTTGTGAAATGGTCACCTCCGCATAGCAGACATGGATATTTTGCTTTTCTTTTCCCTTTATTGTTATCATTTTTTGTTGGTCTTGGATTCTCCAATTGGTTTCCAAGTTTTTTATTCTTATTTTTACCTTTCTTTTTATTATTGCAGGAGGTTTGAGTACTTTGAATAGAATTGACCTCGGCGGAAACCTTAGGATTCGAAGGAGTAGGGGTGGCAGTCTGTGGTTGCTTGTTAGATTTCGCTACTAACAGGGACTATATTGCACCAACAATCCCATCAACACATAATTCTACTGGTGGCTTTGTGGGATCGGTGCTCGGGTGAGGAGCTTGAGGAATCAATTCATATATAGTTCCAGACATGGAATAGACCAAGTCTATATACTGGGATCAACTAATGGCTTGCTCTTCAGTAATGGCACCGCCCATAGCCACATCTTGGGAAATTGGAGGCAACAAAGATTTGGTAAACCAATCAGCTAATAACTGATCCGGAATAGGAGCCTTAATAAGCCTTCTCCACCTTCTCCATTCATGGATATGATCGGATATGTGGGTGGAGGTGTTCTATCACATAGACATTAAGAGATCATTACCCATTTCATAACGGAAGGGGAGATGAAAGTGTGTAATAAACACGGTTTCTAAGGAGCCAAAATCCTCAAACAAATGTTGTAGAAGTTCAATGTACCACTTCACAGCTGTATTGGTCAAAGTTCACTGAAAGAGTTGTAAATGAACTGAATCATCCATGAGGGAGTTTGAAGAACACCATAGATGGAATGTCATGACATGGTTTTTTGGATATTCTCCCTGTTTCCCATCGAAATTTGGAATGTCCGATGTTAACTTTACCGGAATGGGAGGCCATGAGGGATTGTGTCGAATGGGATCATTAATCAAGTTGGACAAGTCAGGAAAGTCCAAAGTTGCTAGGAAAGGTAACTGATGGTTAGGTTGCACATACGGGTAATATTGATATGGCATATATGTACTAGTAGGACAGTAAGTAGACTGATCGACAGGTTGTTCTGAGGAATAACTACCAAAAAATCTGCCCATGGGGGGTTGATTTCTAGGATCAGGACCGTTAGGGCCACCAAGGCCTCCAATACCACCAGGACCATTAGGACCACCAGGAGGTGGACCACCAGACCCTATCAGACCTCTAGGAGTTAAACCCCCAGATCCACCAGAACCAATAGGAGGAGGGCCACCAGACCCTCCAGGGCCATTAGAAGGAGAGCCACCAGGCCCCCCAAGACCACCAAGACCATAAGGAGGGAAGCCAACAGGCCCCCCAGGACCATCAGGTCCCCCAGGGGGAGGATCTCCATAAGGTTTTCCCCCAGGGGGAGGACCTCTATAAGGCGGTCCTCCAACACCTCTTGCAATATTAATAGGTATCCCCCCCATAGATAGCATGTAAGACCAGTTAGGTTTCCCCCATGGCATAAAAGTATTACTAGGGTATGGAATTCCAGCATATGGAAATCCTATAGGGTTGGGTGGATAATTAATATTTCCTATAGGTGCAGTATAACCATAACCCCGAGAGGATTAAGTGGTTATAGGTTGTGCCCCCAAGGGCTGACCTGAACTGGATGGGGGATTAACCACATTAGTGTGGGTGGGAGGGACATAAACCATAGATTGTTCTATACTAGAGGTTTGTCATTGACTAGGTACAATTCCAGTGAAAAATAATGTAGGTCGTGCTGGGGGTTTCTCCCCGGCACTATAAGGTGATGACTGTTGCCGCCTTTCACACACCTGGGTCACGTGGCAAAAATATTCAAGCCACTCGGTGTGTCCTTGGGGGCAAGTCTCCAGTCAAGGCTGTCACCTTGTTCTTAACTCCTCCGTTTAGGCTCAACTCCTAACGAAGCCAAGGGGGGTAGACCCTATTAAGTTACTAAGGATGATTTCTTAGTGTGATGATGTTAAACTGAATCAGTTACTTAGGAGTTTGAATATTTTAACTATAGACAATTAAAGATGACGAGATACGAAAATAAACACACGAAAGCACAAAGCTGATACACAATGTATATATGAAGCAAAAAAGACCAGTGCCTTAAAATGGAGTCAAATCAATAAAATCGATGTGCTTGCATGTGCTTGGAGTGAATGTTTTGTGATTGCATATTGGTATGTTTTAAGTTAAATGTGAAGTATGAGTTGATTAAATTAGGAAAAGGGGGACTCCATATATACCCGAGAGTACTTGGAGTATGTCCAAAAATAAACCTTTACGGCTACCCGCAAGGAATATGTGGGCTGAAATGGAGTCTCTGGGGCTGTTGTTCATAACGTACCCATTAGGGTGTGACAGAGATCGGCGCCCCGAGGTCACTTTTCAAAAGTTTCCGCTTCCTTTGGGTATTTTGCCACCATAGAGGTTTGATCTAGGTGTTGGATTTTCACCTGATGGTTTTGTCAATTGGGGAGAGTGAGTCCTAATTATGCTAGTCACCCAAGTTCTTTTGATATAGCTGTTATGGAGAGAAATTCCTATGGCTTGGGGTACCACAACAGACAGCTAGACTCCAGAAATCAATCTTTCCCAATATGCAATAGAAATAAAATGTCTAACACTAAAGGATCGAACCTCGTACCTTATTCCGGATGGTTGAAGTAGATCCCCGTTGAGCTTTCCAATCTTCAGCTTGAATTGATAGAATACCTCCTCAACAACAAGTAAACAATACAAGAATACTATATATCATGGTGTTAGATCTATTCTAGCATATATAATCAATAATGTAAAAGCATTTGACATATTCCAATGGATACAATATTCATTCAAATACACATTACTGGATAGGAAAAGATATTTCTATTAATATAAATCAGAGATTACAAGTGACAACCTCTGATGGCATGTCTGCGAACCGAAGAAACTGAATCCCCCACTTGGGCCTCCACCACCTCAATCCTCCATCACTCAAATAGCAAGCTCACTAGCAAAAGGCAAGCTTGGGAAGAACACAATAGTGCTCCAAGGGACAAAGGGATGCAGACTCAAGCATAAGTTCTGTCAACAATGTACTATAGTTTCATTACTCTCAATTCTCTCTTATGCTTTCAATGTCTCAAGGGGTTCCTTATATAGCTTTTCAAATGGAGACTGAAAGGTCGAATCCGTGCGATCTCAAGGCATATGGAAGGCCAGGAGTCATATGAGTCGGATCCAAGTCAAGGAACGCTCCAAAAGGATTTGGATTATTCATACATCTCGATGTACGCGACTATAGGGGGAATATCCGTGTATGTACGCGGTTATCAGGGAAAAAGCCGCGTATATCACTTTTCTTATGTTTTTAGGGATGATCAAGGACACATCAAAAGACAAAAAGTGGTCCATAGGGGTTAATGAGTCTGCAACGGGACAGGGGAAGGCCATCCAATGTGTGATTCACCTAGTGTGGTGAAATCTGCTATAACAGATGCCCCCTAATGTATGAGATCAGAGGGGTTATACGATGGCTGAAATACATTATAAGTCCATCCCAGAAGTGAAGTGATGAAGGTACCCAAATGGAAGACCAACCACCCAATCAGCATAATACCATAATACAACTCTGCATATAACTGCAAATACATATAGCAGTCTCGGATACATAAGAGTACAATGGCCATGAATAGGCATGAAACATGATAACACATATGTGGTCATCACCACGTACAATATACATAGATCAGAATCTCCATGATGAAGATACACAAAGGACCATGATCTCCACACAGGCTGAAGATATACAATAGATCAAGATCTCCATAGTGGCTGGAAATGTCTGACATATACTGGAACAAGTCACGAGAGTTGAAATCTCATGAACATTGACACGATCAAGGATGTTGCATATAATGGATGCCACCAATCTGGAAGGTATTCTACACACACCGCTACGAGTACATGTCCTACTATGTGAATAGAGGTGTCGAGGTCAAACATAGTAGTACATCGTCTGATTACCGGTCATTGATGTATACCGTTAACAGACGCGAGATCACCCACCAATAATGAAAATGGGAATCAAGGTACTAGAGTGCAAACTAACAAGTGTGAATAAATGTGTTGAGGTCGAACCCTTGAGAGAACCCACCGATCAGGGGACATTGATGTATTCCCAAAAACTGTCGATGGCGAGAGAACCTGCCATTGATGACTGCAAGTCTCAAGGCACTCAAAATGACTCTAGACTCCAATCCCAGAATAAATGATCTGAAGTCGATGGGATGAAATCCACTGGAAGGAGGGCATTAGGGCATCCCCCATCATCCAACATGAGGTACTCAACAAGGCTGTATAATGTGGAAGGACTCGATCATAAGGTGCACGAACCAGTGACTGTACCGGGAATGGCCGACATGCAAAGTCAAGATAACTAAGGAATGGCCGACTCAGGTTTC
>LPNX010522430.1:38085-51236 GCA_001517045.1 Pseudotsuga menziesii | reverse complement strand
CATGATAATGCATCCACAACTTGATACAAGGGAGTCCAGGGGATCATGGCTAGCATAAGATCAAGAGGAGTATGAGGCTCTTGCGAAATGTCATGGAAATACAATACAACGGACTCCCACACCCTAAAGGGAGAATCATCAGCATGGGCACCAAATGCAAATAAGGCACTAACTAGGGTACCCATGTAAGGTGAGGCTCTACCACTCATATCATGCCACTTCTATAGCAGCAAGAAGGTTCTGTGACATAATAGAGTGGGTTCGTACCTAAGGATATAGTGACATGGTCATAAGGTCATGCAAAATGCAAATGGTGGTGAACCTAACCTATATGCCAGTGTAGACATTATACCTGAGTTTAGTACGAACGGGTCAATCCAAAGGCTGAAACGACACTGCAAACGGTCTTCTACATCACAAATTATGTCAGAAACGGTCCAAAATGGTTAGAAACAGTCAAAACTATAGGAAAGGGGGTAAAAATTTTCAAATATTTGAAAACTTTTCTATAAATAGTAAAAAATAGAAATCATTTGAAACTTTTACCCATTGGAGCTCTGATTTTCAACTGCAAATTCCAGGAGATCGAGCCGGCGGAATTGAAAACCGTTTCTTCCAGGTATTTACTCATGCTCTCAGCTTGCATTTCAATACAATTTTTACAAGTTTTCATGGTCAAATGAGCTTATAAAGGCCAATTCTACATGAGCGTTGCGGCCCACACGGGTATCAAAGCTTTTTCCGCGTATAGGGCTGGCTATATGCGGAACAGGGGCTGGAAACCGCGTACATACACGGTTGTTTGCAAAACAGCCGCGTATGACGCCGCGCAAGTGGATTTACAAGAATCTAATGGACATTTGGTCAATTTCTCATGCAGGATGGTGCTAGAGTGGTGAGAACGCAAGCATGGTGAAGTAGAGAAAGCAGTAAGGGCTGACATAAGGGCTCAACAAGTATTACGTGCATGCGGACTCTATAAGTTTTGGTGACTAGGTGGCTTGAGGGCCAAACCAGGACTGCTACAGATGCTGGTAGACTATTGGGATCCAGACTCAGAGTCCTTCCGGATAGACGGTATGTCCCTCACCATTGAGGTGGAGGATATGTATTTTATCACAGGTCTATCTCGACGAGGGGAGATGGTGAACCTTCATTCCCGAGGTGGCCAAGTCATGGGCTTACTATCGATGAGTATATAGCTATATACTGCTACCCAAATACTAAGAAGGTGGGGACTCAAGTTCCCACCAACGCTATACAGGTGCTGGGCCTAAAGGCCATACTACTGACGCTGGGCAGGATAGCAAGCTTAGCATCACTCCATCAGGCCTCTCGGCTACTGATGTTCTATGCGGTGGAGTGTATGAGACCGACCATCTATGACTGGAGCACTTCACTACTGAGCAACATGAAACATCAGCTCAGTGAGTGTAAGGCAGGTAGGATACGGAACTTCAGGTTTAGCAGTATTTTGAGCACGTTTTTCTTCGAGCGTGTTCCAGGATTGAGCCCTAGAGTGGATGTTCCTCTCCACGGGGTTTGAGATCCGGCCCAATGACATTGGGCAGATACGATGCGCAGAGTGAGGGGTGGTAGGGTGGCCAACCCCTATCCAGCTGACTTTTTTCCATGGTGGCGATGACAGATTGTTGCCATAGATGACTAGCCCTATGCAGGGATAGATTTCCGGGGGGATCCGGACATGCCATTGCCACTAGGATTAGCATATGGAGACATAGGTAACAAATCTCGACCCTGACTCTCCTTTTAAAAAATTTTGAAGTATTTAATTTTTTTGTGTTTTCTTGATTATATGGAATCAAAAATACATGTTTTTGGGTGACAATACATAATGACATCTACCATTCATGTGAAGATGTGGGACCACGGCGACCAAAGGGCTTCCCATGTCATAGACGAAGGGGAAGAGGAGATGATATCACCGGTGTGGATGTGCAGCGAACGCTCCAAAACATCCATACCAACGTCGTGCGACTAACTCACAGGGTTCCCATGGCGCAAGTCGAGGACTTGCCTGAGGCTATGCAGAGACAGGAGGTGGGTGTACCACGTGCATGGGTGCGTTTATTCTGGTGGCTAGCTAGAGTCGTAGTGACATATCATGATCACAACCCTCCTCCACCTCCACAGGACTAGACACCTGGGAGTGTATCTATTTTGTACTACCGTGTATATGATGGTGGCTTTCAAAGCCCCAATTTTGTATTATGACACTATGTATTACCACATTTTTTATGTATATAAATTTTTTATGGTGATCGGTTTATTTATTTACATGTGTAAAAATTGTGTTTATGATTAATTTATGATGAATGAAACAAATGCCAATCTAACATGTAGTTAGCATATGAGTCAGCAACTTGATTATAATTTCTTGGAATGTGGATATATGTTATATTCTCAAATTGTCGTTCTAACAATCTCACACGTAGGAATCTCCTCAATAACGTCGGATCTCTAACATGGTACAAACCATTGAGCTGTGACACTACTAACTCTGAATCAAGACGTACCTCAAGAGAGAGAACACCATGCAAAATGGAATCTCGTCGAAGCTCGATAACGGCACTATATTCAGCAACATTGTTGGAAGATGGTCGTAGACATACACCTCCTGAAGACAGTACTTGACCCATAGGAGTATAAATCATCCAAGCGACTGAGGCTGAGTGTTGAGTGTGACGGCTTGCACCATCTGTGAATCCTATGTAGGTGGAAGATTCCATTGACATATTCCACAAGAAATGGAAAATAATCACAAACCCGATCACGATAAACAAGACCTGACTATGCAAAAAAGTTGTACAATAATATACAACAAGCAGCCTTGGATAAAGATCATGCATAGTATTTTTTGAGATAGAGCCCATTTCTAGGCTCCGCCAAGGCCGTCCCTTCGTAATCTACTAACATGTAGGCACCCTTCTCTAATACACGCTTGACCACGTAAGGACCACGCCACATAAGATTGAACTTCCCTACCCCCAAGGGTTCTTTCGATTGATCCCACAAAAGGACCAAGTCTCCCTCACTAAACACTCTTGGACGGACAGACTTATCGTATTGGTCCTTTACGCAATGCTTATTAACCTCTAGAGTCACCAAGGCATCTCTACGCTGCTCATCGAGTTACTCAAGGTGAACCAAACGCTCCTCCAAAGGCAAAGTGTCTGGTAAGAGTTCCACGGCTAACTTCAATGAAGGAATCTCGCATTCAACCGACAATATCGACTCCACTCCATGTACAAGCTGATATGGAGAAAAACCAGTGGCAGTCTTAACCGCGGTTCGATATGCCCACAAAGCATGGTATAACATAATATGCCAATTCGTCTTGCTTTGTGCAATGGTTCGTTGGAGAATGGACTTAAGTGATTTATTCATAGCTTCAACCTGTCCATTCGCTTGAGGATAGTAAGAAGAGGAGTGCTCTTGCTTATACCCTAACTTGGATGCCAACTCTTCCATCATATGGTTCTGAAAGTGCGAGCCATGGTCAGTGACAAGCTCTCTCGAAATCCCGAACCAAGTAATGATTTGGTTGAATACGAAGTGAGCGGCTGTCTCACCGTCGGATTTTGCTGTAGGCATTGCCTCAGCCCATTTCGTGAAGTAATCAATAGCCACTATGATATGATGGTGCCCCCTAGTCGAAGCTGGGTTGCAATCCATAAAATCGAGCCCCCATTTTGTGAAGGGACCGACGGTGATAATAGGGTGTAACGGGACAGGCTTCGAGCGCATATTACATGCAAACACCTGGCAAGGGTGGCACCTCTTGACCGCTTCAATATAATCCTTGAATATCGACGGCTAGAAATAACCCGCTCTCAAAATCTTTTGAGCTGTAGAAATCCCAGATAAATGACCACCACACGCCCCTCCGTGGCAATCATTAAGCACTACCTCAGCCTCATCATGATTTAAACAACGTCGTAAAAGGGAATCTACTCCACGGTGGTACAAAGTATTGTCCACTATGAGGTAGTTCTTGGAAACGTGACGTAATCGTCACCGTTCATTTCGCGAGAGGTGAGTAGGGGTCCTCTGTGTTTGTAGATATACTATGATATCCCCATACCATGGGTCAGCCATTGAGATTAAGAAAATGTGTTCATCAACGAATGTATCTTCACATACCAACTCCTCGGCCTCGCTTGGAAAATCCAATATGAGCTCTGCAAAGATTAAATATTTCTTCGATTTTGCCGAAACAAATTCGAGATCAAACTCTTGCAGGATGACAATCCATTTATTATACTTTCCCCCAATCATCCTACGTGTGAGGATGAATTGAAACGGATTGACATGGGCCACAACCAAGGTCTGGCGAAGGAGAATATAATGTCTCAAACGCTACACCGCATGTATGGTAGCTAAAGCAAGCTTCTCGACATGAGAATACCGAATCTCTGCGTCAATAAGGTTTTGGCTTAGATAATATATGACATGCTCCTGGAGCTCCTCATCCTCTTGAACCAAAACCATACCAATCGTCTCTAAAGACGCGGCCACATATAATAGGAAATCACGGCTATAATCCGGAGGACTAATCACCAGGGCTGATGCTAGGACTCGCTTAAGTGCATCGAAGGACTCCTGGGCTCGCTCATCCCATTCAAAGGGAGTATCCTTCTTCAAGAGACGCATGAAACCTCTAGTCAAATTGGCAAAGTTGACAACAAATCTTCATAGGAAGTTTTCCATGCCTTGCAAACACTGAAGATGACGAATATTTCACGGGGGAGACAATTGAAGTATTGCCTCCACCTTCAAAGGGTCGACTCTTATACCCTCTTTTGAAACGATGAATCCTAACAAACGACCTGACTTCACGCAAAAGATGCACTTATGAGGGTTTAATCTAACAGCATAGTGCCTGCACCTTTCGAACACCAATCTCAAGTGATAAGAATGACGCATCCTCATGCAAGAATGAGCAGCGAGGTCATCCAAAAATACTTCAATGATAGACTTGAGATCGTGGAAGATCAAGGTCATTG
The DNA here is from genome assembly GCA_001517045.1 of Pseudotsuga menziesii. NCBI lineage: Eukaryota > Viridiplantae > Streptophyta > Pinopsida > Pinales > Pinaceae > Pseudotsuga > Pseudotsuga menziesii. The sequence continues at coordinate 46,209 of LPNX010522430.1, read as the reverse complement.
CCCGCTGAAACGTAGATCCGGTGTTTTTAAGGCCGAAAGGCATTTTCCGATACGCAAATGTTCCCCAAGGACAAATAAATGCGGTCTTGTGTTGGTCCTCGGATTTAATTTGGATCTGATTATACCCAGAAAATCCGTTCATAAAGGAGAACACCTCACTACCCGCACACTCATCCAAAATCTGATCTATAAATGGTGTGGGGAAGTTATCCTTAGGACAGGCACGATTTAAATCATGGAAATCAATGCATATATGAATTGTTCCCTGCTTCTTATCCACCGGAACGGTGTTTGAAACCCACTCCGTCAAGGGAACGAGATAGATGAAACCAACTTTCAATAGCTTCTCTATCTCTGCCTTTATGGCGGGTGCTTTCCTAGGATTCACTGCGCGTAAACGCTGTCGAACAGGCTTAATTTCATGTTCAACAATCCGAGGATCAATTCCTGGTAAGTTTTAATTTCATGTTCGACAATCCGAGGATCAATTCCTGGCATCTCATCGTAAGACCAAGCAAAAATATCACGAAATTCCTTGAATAGCTCGGTATACTCCCGAATCTCATCTTGGGAACAATCCACCACAATGTAGACATTCTCAATTGTACCAGGATTGCGAGAAATGTTGATAGGAATAGTTGACGATATGTTCGCCATGTTTCCATCAGCCATCTGACCAGGAGAGCTTAATGGAACCATAGGTCTACCAACTTTCTGACTAAGAATCTCCCTATAATCCTCATGCTCCAAAAGGTCAAGCTCTGGAAGGAAGTACGATCTATGATGAAGTTCCTCCCATGGTGGCTCAACTCCCGACATAGCCTCGATAATCACTTCATCTGAAGGGAAAATCGTATCAAGGTAGTCATGGGCATGAGAAGACTGTACTTCCCATTCCAGCAACACATAGGGGTCTTCCTCCTCCGTCCGTGAAGAGGAAGAACAAGGATCTGCAGCAGACTGGAGATTAGCTTGGTAAGCTATCATCACTGCAGGCAACGGCACACTCGTCTCAATGGCCTCACTTGAAGGATTCGGTGAAGGAAGAATCCAAGGATCTCCCATATGACTTGTACGAAAAGGCACCGATCTCGTAGACGTCGAAGCACCATCGAAACTAGATCCTATCATGAGGACAGGTGCAGGACAACTAAAGGTTCCCATGAGGGATGGATCCATGCCTACACCCACACTCCCAGTTGCCAGCTGGGAATGTTCAACTTTCAGAATCGAAGCTTCCGAAGATGCAGTAACAGGCGAATTCTTGAATGCCATTTGATCAGTCATTACAATCTTCCCATTATGTGGAAAGCATACAACGTGAAACACGGAAGACGCAACGGCTTGCATACTATACATCCAGTTCCTTCCCAGTAAGAGATTGTAGTCAAGGGGTGCATCAACCACCTCAACCTCTATCGCAACGATCTTCCCTCCCAAACAGACTTTAAGGGAAGGAAGGATACCGTGCGGCCTAAACAATCTCCCATCAAAAGCAGTTAACATGGTCGTAGATTTTGACAACTCAGGAGAACCCAGACCCTTCCAACAAGACAAAGACATCACAGAAGCAGCAGCACCCTCGTCAATCACAGTGCGCTTGACGATCATATTAAGACATTCCACATGCACCAAAAGGGACACATAGTAGGGAAAGCAAGGCTGATGTCCTGTGGTTTCAAATTTAATCACTGAGGAAGAATCATCACCATTCACACCAAGAGCGAAAAGCAAAGCCTTCCTTTGCGACGGACAACTCTGAAGCACTTTCAATGCAGACATCGCACAAGGAGTATGGCCCAAGTCCCCGACAACTGAATAATTCTGGGTGGCTTAGGCATTTGGGTTATGCCCCGAATGCTTAAGTACCCCTTTAGGAATGTGAGGTGCAGCCTCAGGTTTATCCGCAGGTTTCTCAAAGCGCAAAGGGGTTCCTGGTGGATTAGGTTCTTTTCCTGGGTTGGGTTGTGATGAAGTATAATATTTTGCATGCGTCACAACTTTCACGGCACAGACCATATTAATGCACCCAAGACCACTAGTTTCAGCTGGATCTTCATCACTATATTGATCATGGGACTTCGAGTTCATATTTTGGTTATGCGGTAAAGGGTTCGTTAACACAGCTGGGCCCTGTGCTATGAACTTCGAAGCTTCATCCATCCTAGGGCACAAGTAAGTGAGGTGATCATCCTTACATAGCTTGCAAGGAAACTTGACCTTACGTTTATTCTTCTTGTCCCCCCCAGCATTTTTACCGTTCTTGTCATTATTGTTGGCATTCTCATTCTTATTCCCACCCTTTTTATTATTATTTTTACCCTTTTTTTCTATTCCGTCCGGGTTACCCTTCTGGTCGGACAATTGCATAGCAAGTACATTCACCGTTTGGGCAGGCTGAGACAAAGCCGTAGCTTGTCCCGAGGCAGATTGGTTGATTGAAAACTGAGCAACTTGTTTCACAACCAAACCTGCAGGTTTCTTACTTGCACAACCCACAATGTCGTCGGCATGTGGTCCAGGTTTGACCTTGGGATTGAAACTAGAATGAGGAGCGTTAGGTATAATCTCATATAACAAACCAGACTGAGCATAGATCAAGTCTAGTTCCTGCGCCCTAAAGATTGCTTGTTCCTCATTTTGCACTCCGGATGTGGAAACATCCTTTGCTATATATGGCAATAAATATTTGAGGAACCACTCAAGGAGGAACTCCGGTGGTATAAAGGCTTTAATTAATCTCTTCTGTCTACGCCACTCCTGAATATGATCAGAAATATGGGTGGCTTTAACTTGCCGAAATGTCGACAAGAGTTCAGTACCAACATCATAGCGCACTGGTAGCTGGAAGTGATTAAGGAAAGTCATCGCAAGGTCGTCGAACAAAGTAAAGGCACCCCTAGGTAACTCTATATACCATTTCACCGCAGGCCCTGTAAGGGTGCATTGAAATAGTCTCAAACAGACTGAGTCCTGATGCAATGAATTGGAAGAGCACCATAGGTGGAATGTCGTAACGTGTTCGCTCAGATCCTCTTCTAGTTTTCCTTCGAACTTAGGTATGTCCGAAGGAAGCTTGGTAGGAACAGCCGGCCAAGCCGGGTGATGAGCCACATGATCGTTTGTAAGTCTCGATAAGTCAGGTAGATTGAGTGTCGTGAGGAAAGGGAGCCTAGGATGATGAGGCCTATGGACCGCTCCCTGGTTCATATAGGATTGATTACCACCATGACCTTGGCCATAGTGACCTCCTCGTGTATGACCCGTATAGGGTGGCGTGGAAGTACCATAATGAGGTGGACCTTGACTAGTAGGAGCTACAAAGCCGTAATTAGGAGAGCAAGCAGGTTTTGAATACCCACCTCCATAAGGTGGAGAAACCTGTCCATACTGCGTCCCATAATAGGGTCCATAGGTCATCGCTTGCGATGCCCCATGAGACACTCCATAGGTAGGGATATACATTCCGGAAGTAGGAATATACATACCGGAAGTAGGGATATATGTCGTGGAAGTAGCAATCTGACCTCTAGAAACATGAACATAACCTCCCGAAACCACGGGTGGTATGTAGGCTTGAGACACAATTGGTCTAGTAATCGCAGTACGGATCTGACTTGTAGCTACGTGCCGACTCGAAGGACCATGTGAGTAAGGTGGAGGGTTTAAATTTGAAGAAATCGGAAGCGAGGACGAAGGAATATCTGTAAGAAGATATGTACTAGTGCCTATCGTCACTCGTCTGGAACCTAGTATCCCTATCGGATCACTAACTCTAGACCTAGGAGGTATATAAGATGGAGCTTCCACCACTGGGATGGAAGGTGCAAGATGACTAGTACTCCCAAACCTCTCCGCAAGGTAAGGCATGGGATTGCCCCTAGGCATAGTTCTAGGCTCAAAGTCGGATTCAACATGAAATGTCAAATCGTGCATAGGAAAACCAGTCGTAATATAACTACCGTAGCTAGTGCTAAGAGGGTCAAAGTGAGTCTCGGCATCATCCGACATTCCATACCGGTAACGTGTCAATGGGGAATCTGCCCTAGGATGAGTAGGTCTATCATGCAAAGATCCTATCTGGGAAATCACAGGACCGAACTCAGCCAGGTCAGGTGAAGGATCATATGTAGGAGTAAGTTCCCCATCGTCAATACGAATGGGAGGAGGTGGCTCAGGAATAGTCTCTGAATGATCCTCCATGGTGTGTGAATCAATGTGTGACATAGTCCACCTGGACAGTCTAGGCCCCTCTCCCAAAGGAGGAGGAGAAGTGGAAGGAGGAAGTCCTGCTAACCGACGAGAACGGCGCGGAACTACACTCGACTCCACAATGACTCAACAAAAAGAAAAGACTCTCTATTTACGTAAACCCTAGGCCAACTAGTGTGCATAGAGCAATCAATAATAAAATCTAAAGCCAAATGCAAGAAAACAAGGGCTGGATAAGTGAGCTCCCGAATGTGGCCGGTATGTCTCGCCTAGGAGAGGCTTGAGAGGCCCTTGTCACCACAAGCGGAGGTACATAACCAATTATTGTGGCCCTCAGCTTCAATGCGTAAAGCGACTGTGTTGTCCAACCCCAACCTGGCTGGGACATATGCAGAATAACCTCTACACGTACGCCCTCGATATCCTAGGTAAGGTCACTAAGGTCACCTCAATATAATCAAAGCTCAGGTGGACAGTCGCAGGCGGGATTGACCGTATGGGCAGGGTAGAAAATCCCGAAACTCTCGAAAGAGCCCCCAGATACGAATACAATCCTGGATATGTCGCTGGTGCTACACAGTTACCAACCAGGGGTTATCCCAATCAACAATCGCTCACACTGCCTCGTGCTTAACTCCCTTTTGAGAGGAGGATCCTGAGAATGCTGGTTATATCAAGGATTTCACACACTCCCTGGACAGACACCTAGTTGTTGTCGTTTAGTGATCTTGGAGAATTAACTTTCAATGAACTATTCCAAGATCCTAAAACCTAAGCTTGTTGGTGCACCCTAGAAAAGAAAAGAGTGTAATTCATTTTAATTAGCGTTGATTTTAGTTGGCTTTATTACTCAAAAATAGGATATGGTCGTGCAACTAATGGTGTTATGACGCAACAAGAAGCAAAATGCACACCTAACAATCAATGCAAATGCATTATGTCCATGAAAATAGGGTATGCGTACTACGTGTAATGCACAATTTCTTCTTCAAATGCTGAATGTAAATTTCCCTATATGAAGTCCTAACTATTACACCAAAGCAAATCTAGATCTAGTGCAAGTACAATGCAAAGTGCAAAATGCAATGCATGATGATAAGCAAATGTTTTTTGGATTTTTTGAAAATAAAGAGATACAAAAAGCAAAAGAATGATTCTACCCACCTCAGACTCTGCAAGCACACATAAACAGCATTCCAGCAAAGTACTATGGAAAAAGGACTCTAATGCACTAATCTCAAACAAAAAATCAAAGATGCCATGACAAGAACTTTCCTAAAAGAAAAAATTAAGTTAAAAAAAAAATGTTTCTGGTCAGAAACAGAGGTATTAACAGACTCAGGCAGTGCCAAAGGAGACTCAGCAGCTAACAGAACTCACCCAGCAATCCACTATCTTCCACAAAAAGGTAAAAACCAGGGTATACACGACTATGTGCAGTAAACCCGTGTGTATACGCGGAAATCCCAGGGGAAACCGCGTGTATACGCGACTGTAAGTGACAAACCCGCGTACAGGAAGAAAAATATGCACAAATCCAAGGCAAACGGACAGGCTGAGACTAAATTCACACCAATCAGGCTCTACCAGGCATACATGTCCCCAGACCCGACACAGAAACAAGAGAAAGAGAGCAATTCAAATACATTGAATGCCAAGAAATCAACCCCCAAAGGATAATTACTAGGAACTCCCCAATGGAGTCGCCAATTTAGTTATGGAGAGAAATTCCTATGGCTTGGGGTACCACAACAAACAGCTAGACTCCAGAAATCAATCTTTCCCAATATGCAATAGAAATAAAATGTCTAACACTAAAGGATCGAACCTCGTACCTTATTCCGGGCGGTTGAAGTAGATCCCCGTTGAGCTTTCCAATCTTCAACTTTAATTGATAGAATACTTCCTCAACAACAAGTAAACAATACAAGCATACTATATATCATGGTGTTAGATCTATTCTAGCATATATAATCAATAATGTAAAAGCATTTGACATATTCCAATGGATACAATATTCATTCAAATACACATTACTGGACAAGAAAAGATATTTCTATTAATATAAATCAGAGATTACAAGTGACAACCCATGAAGGCATGTCTGCGAACCGGAGAAATTGAATCCCCCACTTGGGCCTCCACCACCTCAATCCTCCATCACTCAGATAGCAAGCTCACTAGCAAAAGGCAAGCTTGGGAAGAACACAACAGTGCTCCAAGGGACAAAGGGATGCAGACTCAAGCATAAGTTCTGTCAACAATGGACTATAGTTTCGTTACTCTCAATTCTCTCTTATGCTTTCAATGTCTCAAGGGGTTCCTTATATAGCTTTTCAAATGGATACTGAAAGGTCGAATCCGTGCGATCTCAAGGCATATGGAAGGCCAGGAGTCATATGAATCGGATCCAAGTCAAGGAACGCTCCAAAAGGATTTGGATTATTCATACATCCCGATGTATGCGACTATAGGGGGAATATCCACATATGTACATGGTTATCAGGGAAAAAGCCGCGTATATCACTTTTCTTATGTCTTTAGGGATGATCAAGGACACATCAAAAGACAAAAAGTGGTCCATAGGGGTTAATGAGTCTGCAGCGGGACAAGGGAAGGCCATACAATGTGTGATTCACCCTAGTGTGGTGAAATCCACTATAACAACATCTTGACTGATCGGATGAACCGCAGCCAAGTGCAGATCATACACACTGGAGTCTTGTAAATTTTAATGAGTTTTAAACCGGATGTTCTTGTTTAAAAGAAAAGCCTCCAAGAACCTCTTTCGACCCAAGTGGATCTCAATCGGGGAATCGAGGAGGGGTTAATTTTAAATTTGATGATAAACAAATGATAGAAAAAAGAAAACAGATACACAGTTCTAGTTTCTTAATTAATCCTACCACGAATCTCTTTCCCCTTTCGCGTCAATCGGGAAATCGTGGGGTGAGTATTACGATTACTTTGAAATGTAAGATATGGAGTATGGAATTAATAAAAAAATCAAGTATACTACCCTGCAAATTATATCAATGCTAGTAAAAAAGGAAATAAACAGAAATCGACAAAAAAGGCACCGACACAAATCCCCCCAAGGGGGATGGGGAATGGGCTCGAAAGAGCCTATTCCAAAGATAATTTTTATTTATTATTGGTTACAGAATCAGTGAACTGAAATTATCAGAAACTTCTTGGTCCTTATACAGGTTGAAACCAAGATTTTACAACTTTGGAAAAGTCTTGAGTTTTTAGTGAAAAAGGAGACCCCTGGGGGGATTTCAGCGCTCTTGAGGCCACTTCGGACAACAGCTTCATTTTCCTTCTGTCAGAACTACTAAAATATAGAGATCATATTATAATAACAAATGATCAAAATCACTTTAAGAGTACCTTTGGATCATCCTACCTTATCTCACAAAATTTGAAGTTAAAACTAGCTAAACAGGCAGAAAAGGAACCAAGGAAAGCAAGCTTTCCTTGAGATCTTGGCTTGCTGTTTGTGCAGCCAACAAAAATGCACTGATATTGCAGAATATTGAATTTTATAACAGAGAAAAGAAATCTAATGCATGCGATCTACAAGTTTCCTTTAAATTTTCATGCAAAAAAGATGATTTCCCTACAGCTAGATCTAGAATGCTTATGAAACATTTTTAAGTGCAAGATCTAGGTTATGAGCTATGAGATATCAGATCTATGTATATTTTAATTTGATGAAACAAATCCAAATGAAATCACAACTATGAACTGAACCAAGTAACCGGGTAAAGTGTTGATTTTGAGGGAGGAAGAAGAGGAGAAAAGTGATGGTTTCCTTGAAGATCCGCAGTAGAACTTTTAGGTGGAATTTCGAGGGACTATGCCTTTGAAATGTTTTGAGGAGAATGAAGAAGCAAACTATATCAGCAT
>LPNX010522424.1:166296-203067 GCA_001517045.1 Pseudotsuga menziesii | reverse complement strand
AGCAAGAGAGCTAAGTCACAAGTGATAAATAGAGAGACTCTCACTCTCTATTTATATTCTTTCGTTGACTTGAAGTGCACTCAACCATGTAGGCTTAACTCATAATTAATTACTTGAGCCTACACCTTAATTAGTGTACAATAACCCAAGTGCCCCTTAAACTGTGGGGACTTACCTAATGACTTGATATGACTTGTTTACATTATTAATCCTCCCGATCGGAACATCGAGGCATGACCACATGACTCAAATACATAATAGAAACATCCCGGAATAAACATCGGGTTACAATATATAAAATACATATAAGAATACATTCTGAAGTTACATATACATCAACAATGTCAGCTAATAAGGGATGGAAATGTATCAAATCAATGCTTTTTTATGGAGAAAAATAAGGAGGATGGTGAAGGAAAAATACAAGGCAGTTACTCCTGGACTAGCTTTTCCTTTTTGCCTTAAAACTGCTGTAAAGCAAGGCAGCTTTCAGAAAAAGCATAACTGTGCTTTTACTATTATGGAATTAAAGAAAAGTTGCTAAAAATGTTTTGAGGATAATTCCAAAGCACTCCATGACCAATTTTTAGCATGTGTTGACTTTTAGGTGCAAGTGGAATCCAACTAGCATAGTGAGGAATCTAGGAATAAGACAAAAATGATTAATTAATGTCAAATATGGGTAACTACAGGTTTGATTATTCTAACAATGAGGAACAAATGCATACATCTGTCTTACTTTGTTACGATCCTATGGAGTCTTATCTGGTGGCAACTTAAAGACAGTGGGTAAAATGAACTTCATACTCTTGCCCCAGGAGAGTTATCAAGACACTGAACTCTGGGTTTCCTTACTCCCAAAGAAATGGTATCAAATGTGATGCTTGAAAGTTGCATCCTTGAATCAATATGGTTTAAAGAAGTCTTGGAAAATGCTTGTAAGTAATCATTGAACATGCACAGTGAAATACCATATGGCAGTCTTGTTGTTCAAAGAAGGTTTATTTAGAGATTCGTGTTCACCAACTAGTCGCCAATTGCTACTGCTGCAACTACTTTCCCAAAAAAAAATCATTTTATGGCCCCTCCTTCCATTTTTTATTTTTATTTTTACACTTATTTCCCAGCTCAGTTTAGCCCTCTTGCATACCCAGTCGTTCCTAGAAGCTTGAGCATAATATTTTTCATAAGCCTGAAGTGTCAATCTGGTAAAAACCATTGATCAATATTTGACAGTCCAGAAGGTTTCCACACAAATCAATGTTGCGGAAAAGCAAAAGTGGAAAGGAAGAAGCAGAAAGTTAGAAGTTTAACTTCAAAAAAGTTGGAAACCCACGATCCTAAGATCAACGATCTAGAAATATTTAGCATATGATCGACGATGCAGAAAGGTTGTTGTGGAAACCAAATCGTGGAAGTTAGAATGTAATTTAGGCAAACCCGCAGCCCACAACTTTGATCTCAGATCAACGGGCGAGGATGACTCCGTAATAAAGTCAGCGGTCTAAGGAAAAGTTGAAAGGAACTTGCTGGGCCGCATTATCTAATGGTTCAAATAAAATCCGATCCATCTTTTGAGATGATCTGAGTCGTCCAACCTCTGCTAATGTTTTAACTATAAACCATTTGGGAAACTGATAAATCTTTCTCTCAAAGCTTAAATTAAGGAGAACTGTCTACTGAATAGGGCGTTGGTCATCGTCTTTGGTTTGTTTAATAATAAACACATATCATTAAACTTACAATTGAAAATATTATGATTAGTTGCGATATCATTGGCAAATCATTGATGATTAAATATACAGGAGAAGCTTTGCATAATATTTTTGAATGTTATTTCCAGATCAGATATATCTCTCATTATCTCTTCTTATGTATTATAGGTATTATTGTTTGCTAGGGTAGGATGGGCGATTGCGAAATCGGGTAAAGATTGCATCTTTAGATGGCTAAGATTCATGGCAGATGAAGATCTACAGTCCCGAAGAATTCTGTTGTTTTAACATGCGAGGAGAAATAAATTTCTCAGCTCGACTAAATGTGGTAGGCCCTACATTTTTCAATGGCTGAGATCAAAGGTGGAATCAGATCTATGGCGGAGAAAAATTCCGTTGGTTTGACAAGCTCGTGGAAAATAAATTTTGAAATCTGCGGAACTAGTTAAAGGGATACATCTATCAATGACTGGGATGAAGGTTTGATCTAGATCAATGATTGAGGTTGATTTCGTATATTAAATGTGCATAGAAGATGGAATATTTTGGGGTTGCGAAATCCTGTAGACCCCACACTTTTGAACGGCGGGGATCTAGGAGACTTTTTATTATTATTATCTATGGTCAGAATTGCTTTTGTGATAGCAACAAGAAGGAAGTTTATCATGTTTCCAGATTGTGAAATCAACTAAAGGCTGCATCTTTCAATGGTTCAAATGAAGATATAGTTATATCAATGGCTGTGAGCCATTTCGCTGGGCGAACTAGTGCGACCGAAGAAAATATTGATGGGCGCAATACTTTATGAAATCCTCCCTATGACAATTGAAGTTCACCATCGATTTAGATCTGACAGTCCTTCAGCCATTTCGCCAATGAACTAGCAAGGGAGTTAATTGTGGGAGATGCAAGCGAAATCCTTTATGAAAATTGGTTGAAAACAAATTTGGAATCCGCTCTTTATTGAGTGCTATATGGACCTTTGCCCACGTGTTGTTTTAGTTGGGAAAGTCTCGTATAATTTTTTATTTGTTTGTTATATGAAATAGTTTATATCTAGCCAGGTGGGTGGATAAGAAGCTTGGGAATCTCTAGACTGATGGATAGAAATAGTATAAACAGGGGTGTAGAGCACCATAGAAAATACTTTTGCCTAATAAAAGGAATGCTGGACTATTTTGCAAAAGAGATACCTCTTTTCTAATAAGAAGGATCATTTTGCTGGAACAAAGGGCATGCGCAGGGATTTAATCGAAATGTGTGGAATGCATATTGTAGAACTATTTCTTCTTGCTTCTGTACATCATACAGTGAGATTGTTCTAACCTCCTAAAACTATTTCCTTGGTCATGAATGGTCTGCTGTCTATATAAATGTCTATGTTTATAGGATAATAAATGGTTTAATTATATTAGAGCTACCGCTGGTATTCTTTCTGTTGTGCATGTGATTATTGTGTTGGTACGACTATCTGTTAGACCTTTATGAGCATTTACAGTATATTACTCTGCACTCTAAATTTTCTCTTTGGATGGGGATAGAATAGTTTAGTTTTAGATCTAGATTAGACCTGCATTTAGCTTAGGCATATGCATTTCATTCTTTAAACAAAAAATCATATAAATCATTCTTAATATTTTTCCAAGATTTTGGCAATAAATTGTACAATCAAAGTCATATTAATGCTTGGTAATTAGATATCCCCAACTATATATGTAAGCATATAACTAAAACTTATAATTTATAATAAATTATTTATGATGTTATATTGATTTATACATAAATACATAAAACAAAAAAGCATCAAAACTTTGCATTGGTTTCATGATAAAGTTTAAACCGTATACTAAATAAAATTATCATTAACCAGAGCCAAGACACTAATAATACTCCATAAATAACAAGATCTAACAAACTACATAAAAACTATAAATATACTCCATGAATAATAAGATCTAACAAATTGCACAAAAACTATAAATATGTTAGAACAATCTTATATATCAAATCATTAGCATGTGAGGGAACAATAATATCATCCCATATCAATAACTCACACTAGATTAGGAGTATCAAGTGAATCCAAATCTAATAACACATCGATAACCTATATGATCAAAATGATTAAAAGGTGACCACTTCTTCCCACCAAAGAAAAGAAAATTATGCATTCATAAGTTAACAAAATTATTCTCCAAGGAAAATGTTTACTTTCTATTTTTCAAATAATATGTAGAATATATCGTGTAAAAAACATTAAAATTTTATTTCAATAATAACAAGTGAATTCAGTTCGTAAGGGTGTAGATTGAATGGAAAATAAGTGAAATGATATGACAAGTTCAAACCTCGATTATCCTATGCCCCATGTTTACAGGTTGTGTAGGTAAACTTGAAGATATAGTGGTAGCGAACGAAAATCAAACTATGTCACATAAATACGAACCATACCCTAATTGTCAATTCCCCTAATACAAAAAAGTAATAATAACAAATAAATCTACACAAACATACATATCATACTTATCAAATACATAATGAATTCTTAGAACTTGTATGTCTTTCTCCTTTTATGTTAATCTTTACTTTTTATTATTTTAGAAAATTCTTATTATTATGCATTTCATTACCATGCACATGACCTTTGCCCATTCTTTTAACATTGCATCATATCCATTATTTATTATTATTGTAGACTCTTGATTTATTTGAGTGCGCTGCAAAAAATGTCTTTACTAGCTTATTCAAACACATTAGAGAACAAGGGTGGTTGCAAAGCAACAAGTCCCTGCCTTATGATTTGTTTCTTTGCAATGAGAGTTTGCTTTATGCTGATTCATGAGGAGCACCAGTAACTGCAAATAGCAGGCTGTCCTCCTTGTGTGTTTTGGGACAATGCAGAATTAGATAGGCATATATTTTATATACATTGAATCTTTGAAATGTTTTTGCAATTGTTATTCGAGTGGCCAAAACGAATTAATAAGTATTTGGATTGCGCTTTTCTCTTAGCCTTTTAATTATGGAAAGATAACCAATCTAGAAAACGGGGCGGACTCGTTAAGGAACGGCTGAAGGGGTGACTGGCACTAATCTGGAGCCACAAACGCCAGAAAATAACTAAAATAAAGATCAATTAGGCGCATGCTATCCACGCGGATGGATTGAGTGAGTTGAGCTTACTATGTCACTTGTCGCCTAGCAGATCTCAAATGCCAGACACTTTGCTATGAGAACCTTTCTAACCTTTACGTGTCTAGTACAAGTCAACACCCGTCAATTAATTATGCACATCAAGGACTCGGGTTCCCAATTTCTTCAGTACCAAAGATAATCTTCCGAATTCTCCAACACAAAAAATGAATATGGGGATTTATGAAATATGCTGGAACTTAAGACGTGATACCTACACATAGTCATTTTCATATCCTTCAGTTGTAGATCGAGATGTAGATATAAATAGACATAGACATAGTTTACAGTAAAACCAATTTCATGAAAGGACCTCGAGCTTGGATGCCTCGAATATAACAAGCTTTGAAATCCTTGTGCCTTAGCCATTGATTTCATTAACGCAAGACAAGTGCTCTGATTTGCCATATCAGCTTCAAATCTCCTGTAAAACAAACAATCAATAAACATGCGTTCAAAAATAATGATGTTAATATGTTAAACAACAACACCTAGTTTAAGCACCGTGCTCAAATATTTTTGAATGGCGCAAAAAATAGGTGGGACTTTATTTCTTACCGTTCATATTTTGCTAACAACGAAAATAATAGAACGGCCATCAATAAACTAAAGAGACACATGTCTTGATTAGCATGTTAATTAGTGGCAATAAAAAGAAGAGTGTCACCATAACCAGAACTTACTTTCTCGATTTCTAGTAGCAATGGGGGAAGAACAGCTGCGATGGGGAGACCAAAATACTGCAGATATAAAATTTCATTTGATGGATTTAGAGGGAGCAGAGTATGGAGGAAATCCTGTATATCTCCATTCTCAAGTGTTGAGAAAATCAGGGTTTTATAAAAACATGATTTCTGATCGTTGGTCGTCTTCGGATGAGCGGCCTCTTGAGCTCAAGGTAATAAGTTGTCACCATTTCAAGCGTTACATAAAATGTATTGAGGTCATGTATTCTTCTCAAGCAAACAAAAGCTTTTGCTTCTGCAACGTGGATGAAGCTCTGGATATTCTACCTATTGCTTCAGAATTGGTATTTTGCGATTGCATCAACGAATGCATGCGCTATTTGGATTCTGTTCGTTGGAATTCAGTGCAAGAAGCCCAACTTAGAGATCTGCTATCATCTCTTCAAATAAATGTCTCACCTGATATAGCTGCCAGACTTGGCATGATTCCATGCAATATGCCCAATTGTGAGCATATAGAGATACTGGAAGAATTTCTGCCAGAAATTTTATCCATGGTTTCTAATGGGATAGAAAGCCTCAATGGTTTGCCTCGAAAAGCAGTTGAGAGATATTGTGTAGACTACTTTACAAAGCCAATTGTATCCTTAGCTATTGCACAGAAGTGCGAATTTGCATTGCTGAAGGAGTTTAAAGTCAACATGGGGCGCATGAAAGGTAGTGATAAAGGTAAAGTAAAGAATGCTTGTTCTGCGCTGCCGAGTTTCATTTTTTTTGAGCTTGAAAAGGATTAACGAATTGTGGGTTCTATTTTGATGACAAATTGTAGGTTCTATTTTTGGTTTCTGATGAAAATAATGAATTCACTATTTTATTTTTTTGATATTATTTGAATTAGCAAAGTTATTTCAGGGTATTTTCTTTTACAAAAGCTACTGAAGAAACTGAGCTTCTGTCAAAATGATAAATTTTGTGTTATGTTTTATGATTGTCACCCTAGTGAAGTAGAATGCTAGGGAAGCTTTATTCTCCACCTTCAAATCTCATTAATACTGTGATAGTTGGTCGATGGATCTGTTTGAGCATTTTGTGGAATATTTGCAGTGTATTTCTAGAAATTTTAAGGATTTACTATGCTGCGAGTGTTATGTATTTCTTCAAGTTTCACAGCAAAGGAGGGATATATTTATTAACTGTAAGTGGAGCACATCCTTAGAAATATTCATAAAAATTATCCATCAATTTTCACTGGTGGGTTTCCATTACCTGTTCTAGTTTCTAATTTTTATTGGTAATTTTCTCTGGTTTTAATTGCCTGCCAAGTCTTTGACCTTGCTATTTCTTAATTTCTTTGAACACGCTTCCTCTTATCATGATTGAGGCTAAGATGCGCAGATCTATCATTAGCACATTTCAATTTATCTCTTCAGATATCAATTCTACCATAGTCGACTTCCGCGTGACGGCACCAGATTCCCTCTTGGGGCGATACACAGCCATTTCGTTGATGGTGCAAACACCATATTCAAGGGTTGTGTTTCTCCTTCGTGCATATGTATCCCTTCATTCCCTGGTCTGATCCCCAGGAGTTCTTCATGATCTAGTAGTCTTCTTTCTCCTTGTAGGAATAGCCAACGATGAGCACGGCGTGGTCAATGTCCTGAGGGCGTTTCGAGCAATCACTGTTGTAGATGCCCCGTGTTTATGTCGATATAGGATGTTAGATGTAGTTCACGCATAAATTGAATATGTAATGTCCTTATGTAAGCAGTTAGAAGTAGATCTATTTAGCACATTTCATATTGGCTCTTCAGATATCTATTCTGCCATCGTCGTGTTTATGGTGATCTATAAAAACCAAGTTGTTTTACGTTTTGTCACACCATCTTCAGAAATTGTGTTTTAACATTCAAATTCATCTTCTTGCCTATCTGAATTTCAGTCATTTCTTTGTTGTTGCGATGTGATGTCTCAATTTACATATCCAATTTTGAATCCTTGTTCATTCTGATTTCAATGCATGCTTTTTCATGTTGCAAGGTCATAATATATATGTGGATGGATTTGTTCATTGACATGCTATTTGCTGGAAATCCTCTTAATTTGCAATAAAATACAAACGATAATGACTTACTGTGTTTTTAATGGCAGTTTGAGTTCAGCTAGAGGCGCATTTGACAGATTGTGCATACAAGCATGCACACATTTAACGGAGACCAGTACAATTATATATGTTTGTTATCATGAATCCACTGACAAAATATTTGAGAGGAAATAGAGAACAAATAGTTGAATCAGCACTTACCGTAGTAGTACCAAGAGCATTTTCAACTGCACCACTACCAGCAGAATGCCACCAGCAGTTGAAGTAGCGTAACCAGTTAGTTAAAAGAGTAGTACCAGTAGCAGTAGCAGTTCCATCAACATTTGAACTAGCATAACCGGTTCAAGATCAGTATCAGTTGGAGTAGTGTTACCAGAAGCAAAAGACCAGTAGCAGCAAAAGGATTACTAGCAGCATTAGTTGGAAGACCAACGTGACCAGAGAACAGGTAATGCATTTTTTTGGATTACTGAGCATTTTGAATTTTATGTTTGAATACTTTCTGAGGCGGTGGTATAGAAAATGCCAAATGCTAACAGAGGCGGTGGTATAGACTATGGTTTCAAGGCAAGACAGTGCCAAGACCATAAAATGCAATGCAGAAACCATGGCAATGGCACGTGCACTTAATGCATGCATAGATACTTAGAAACATTAAATGTTTGCGAAATAATGCTAATATCACTACTAGCATTACTTCCAAAGAATACAAGAAGATAGATATTTCAAGTTTCAAATGAAAAAATCCTAAGTTTGAAACTGAAAAATGTAGGCTTGCCTCGATATGAGGCCAAATAAGAAGTCTAAATCGCTGATAGGTGAATAAAACGGCCAATGTTGTTAATTGGTAGAGAAAGCGGCATGGAAAAAGTTGTGAATGTTCTCCATTGGTCCTTGAATGCAAACTTAGGATAAATGTTTTAATTTACGTGATAAATGTTTTAATTTGCGTGCCTAGTTAATAAAACCGGCGGCAAGCCGATTACAATAGTCCCTGCTAGCCAACGGCAGGGACTAACATGTATTTAATTGATGATTTCATGTGTGTCAATAAGGATAGTTTGACTGATTATAAAAATAATTATTTTCTTAAATCTTATTTGGTGGTTTAAATATTATTTTGTGATATGTCTATTTTTAGTGAGTTAATTCATGACATATTAATTTTATTTTGAACTTATTTGTACTATTTTCAAAATGATTAAAAAAATAAACTCCAACAAAATATGCTAAGGAAAATTTAGGGGTGAAATTTAGCTCATGTACTAGTTTTCAAAGTTTTTTTCCCAAAAACATATTCGTCGTTTTATATTTCTTTCCAATATGTGCCCCCCTTATAATCTTTGCAAGGGAGATCATCTTACTCGCCTATGCCCTATTATTCTAGAGGTACAAAGAGGGTGGTCTACGTCTCAAGGATCTTCTACTCTTGAACAACCTGCGGTTTCCCAACAACTTATTTAATCTTTGATTAATGAAGTGATCTAGTCAATGCGATCTTTGATTGATATCACTCCTCCCTTAAAGAGTGTTGATGTTTAAGTGGTTGAACCAATACATTATTTAGTCAATCCCACTCTTCCTTTAAAGAGTGATAAACATCGAGTGGTCGAATCGATGCAATATTCGATCGATCCCACTCTTCCTTTGGAGAGTAATGTGTCTACTACTCAAGTTTTCTTCACTACCAATTCAAAAATTTATAGACAAGGGGACACTTAGTTTGATTTGAATGAACCCTCTCTGAGCTCTAGGATTTCTTCCTTTGATTGGAATAGTCTAGCAAAACCTCACCTTCTTTCTTTTGCACCCTTTCAAATATGGGTTCAAGTTAAAAATTACATTGTTTCTCATTGTTTTTTAAATGAAGGAGCCCCTATTAGTATTTTATCTACACATGCTTGGAAAAGTTTGGGATTTCCCAAACTTGTGTTGACTGTTAATTAGTTGTTGGATTTTGATCGAAGACCTAGTGAAACTTTGGGATTTCTTCCTCAATTTCGTGTTACAATAGGTGGGAATAATTTCTTAGTTGATTTTATGGTTATGGAAGAAACGTTGGAATTCAATATGATAATTGTGCATTATTATGTATATGCTATGAGTGTTGTGGTGTTTACGGTTTTTTTTTGTGATGCATTTTCCTCACAACAGAATCGTTGTCACTATTGATTAGCCTATATTTGTTGATCCTTTGCATTACCTAACTTTAGACCAAGTACACCCTTTGTTTGTTACTAGTGTTTTGGTAGACATTACCCCAACACAGGTCAATTATGTGGCCTTATATCCCCTGTGTCCAATTGCTACTAATAAGAATCCTCTACTTTCATGCTCACCTTCTTGGAAATTGGTCTTGTCAATTGAACAACTGATCCATTCAATGGTGGAATTAAATATTTCTCTTCACTCTATTGGTCCAAGTGATTGTTTCGACATGTATTATCTCTGGGATGGTATACTTCCTTTAGATGAATATATCCTGGATGTTATGTCTGAGTCTAACATTCATTTGGATTTTGATGTCCTTTCCAAATATCATCTCCCTGGATTTGACCCAGTTGCAATCAAATTCAAATCCAGTTTTTCTTTTGAGTCTAATATCATTGTTTATAAATCCTCAAACATTGGCATTTTTTAGTCTTTGGACTCTGCCATTCGGCTGCTAGTCGGTGTTCCTGATGAGCTTAATTCTATTTATAGAATTTTCAACTCATGCAATGATGAGTATGTTCCTGCAGACTCCATTATTTATTTCATCTTCGATCATCCTCATGATTTTGATCTTATTGATTGTAGGTCCTCAAGCCTTGGAAATCTTGAGTCTTTAGTAGTAAAATCTGCCTTGGTAATAAATATTATTGAAGATATTGAATGGGAATACTTCGACCAAAGCGACACACATCAAATATTTCTTTTTTATATTTTTTATATGTGATCATGGTATTATTGGTTCTTGGAGACATGAATTTTAGCTAAATTCATGGTTTCTTAGGGATCATTTTATGCACATTTCTCTATCCAATCAATTATTTTTGAAAAATAGCATATAGGTTTAGGCCTCCCCTCTGTTATGATACATTTGAACCTTTTGTTAGCCGAAATTACCAAAGGGTCAAACCTATCGTATATTGGTGAATTAGTGATATCTATATGCATTTAGCATCAATTTGACATAAGAGCTTACGTAACAAGGAATATTGTAGTCAGCACCCCTTTGTCATTTTGGTACCCGTGTCAACTTTTTCTCATAGGATAGATATTCCCTTGGTAGTGTTTCTGGACTTTGCATTGAAGACTCATTCTTCTTCTCTATCTTATTTGTTGGTCATTTTCCTATGGGGAATTCTCATCATTTTTTTGTTTAAGTTGTAAATTGCATCTATCCTACTTGCACTTTTGAGCCTAATTCTAGCTTCCATATTAATGTTATTAATGATTTAATCTCATTACCGTTAATCCTTGCATCATTTTTCCTTTGTAACTTAATACCCATTTATCGGGGAAAAACACACCTTGAGTGTCCTTATCCTACCCTTGCTCCTTGTGTTATGCATAGGTTTGTTCCTTGCGCTTGGAACTAGTTTGCTTGTCCTTGACACTCATTTCCTCCCATGTACAATAAAATGATTTTATTCCTTTTCAATCTTTTTTTAGATAAAAAAAATCAAATATTCCAAAAAGATACATGGGAAAGAGTTGGTTCTTATTTATCTCTGGAAGCAAGTTGTGTCACCCTTGAACAAAGCACATTGTATTGAGTCATTTTCTCAACAGTTTGGGTTATAGTATGGATTTAGGAAGTTGAAATCATTTATGAATTATCTCCCCCAACTGGTTACTCTTTCAGTCACTATGTAGAATTTTGTTGATGTCTCATATATCACAAATTTATGTCTTGTTCATTCTTGATTCTATGTTACCTCAATAATTTATTATGCCGTGCTTATGCTCAAGGGAAGTATTAACATGTGTCAGCCACTCCTTAGAACTCTTGACTTTAGTATGTCACCATTCCTATGTCAAGTACATTTCAGAATCAATCATTTTGTTCCATCAAATATTTGGCCTTTTGTTACTACCTCATGTTGGATGATGGGGGTGGCTTAATGCCCTCATTCTAGCAGATCGCTTCCCATCGACTTCAATTCATCTATTCTGGGATAGAGTTGTAAAGTATTTAGTTCCTTGGAACTTGCAGTGATCAATGGCAAGTTTCCTCTCTATCGACAGTGGGAATACATTGATTCCCCCTGATCGTTCGACTCTATAGGTGTTCAACCTTAACACATCTGTTCACAATTATTAAATTGCACTAGGTACCTTACCTCTAATTATCATTATAAAGGCGAGTTGGATTTCATTTATTAACGATATTTATCAATTATCAATAACCAAATAATGTCTTACTATGTTCGATTTCATGACATCTATTCACATAGTTTAGACTCATACCCATGTTGGTTGGTTTGAAGACCTCGGGTCCATTATATAGCATCACATATTTTTTCTATGATTCAGGTTGCATTGTATTGTCATTTACTCATTTTATAACATTGATTATTCTGGAGATCGATATTTCCACTCTTTATTTACAGATATCTTCATTTGATTCTAATTCATATATCCAACGTGTATTGCTTTGTGGTTGTGATCTCTTTTTTGACATGGATCCACAATTTATTCATTTTACGTGGCCATGATCACTACTTATATATCACATGGATTTGTAGTGTACTTGATTTAGCGGCCATGATCCTTATTACTCCTAAGCATGAGCATGTCTCCCTCGGGAAGAGAGCATTTTGACTTGTTCTATTGTAATTTCACTAACCATGGCTTGCATTTTACTACTTCTCGGTCCAACATGCACATACTCTAAATATTTATAACGTATTCATCCATTTGTTTTCCTTCTAGCCTCACACATTAGGGGGCATATGTTATAGCATTGATAAAAATGTCACTACAAAATGCTCATTTTTCATTGATATTCACCTTTTTCAAACTTGCTTGTCCCTTTATGGTTCAATTCCCTCATCCCTTCTTAGTCAAACCCTTTGAAAAACCCTTATTTCCTGCACATACGTGCCCTTGTTGTGGCTAGCACGTGTGCGTAAAACCAGTGTATGAATTGTTTTGCAGGTAAAAATAATAGATCTCTAGAAATGTGAAAATAGTTTTATGGTTTTTTACCTTGTTTTTTGTAATGTCCCCTTTTTGGAATTTTAGAGAAAATTACAAATTGGGAAAGTTCAAGCTTGACTAGTCATGACTCTAGAGGGTTCAAATTTTCTCCAAATGGTCCCGAATTTGAAAGGTAATGGTATGGTGAGTATTAATACATACCAAGGTGGTTTATGGAAACTTTTTATCTAACTTTATACCTCTGCAACCTTGTTTGGTTTCAAGGAGAAACAATGCAAATTAGGAAAATGTGGTTGACTAGTCCTTCTCGATTTGGTTCCAAACACCACCAAAACTTTACAAAATTATTATGGAGGGATAATATGGGATTGAAAACATACTAACAGACCTCATATACTCAAGTTTTCACAACTTTGGCCAATTTCTAGATTTAGACTAATGAAACCCAAGTTAACCCAAATGCACCCAAATGACTTCAAATTATGTATGGAATAGATTTATGGGTATTATTACATACTAATGAATAATATTAATTATCATACACTTTTCAATTGATTCTGCAACTTGTTTTTTTCCATAGGGAAAGAAGGACAAAAGCACTAGGAAACCGACGTTAAAACTCCTAAGGGTATATGACACTTTTGGCTCTTTAAATGAAGTACGAACCTCTCAAATTTGAGAAAAGAGTATGGGGATGAATATCAGAAATCAGGGGATGTAATTATTCATGGGTATTAGTTCTTCAAACTGGTTATAAAGTACAACATTTGTATGATACTTTCAGTAAAATTTCTTAGGGGGGAATGACATTGCTAGCTCCATTTGAACTCATAAAAAGTACATGAAATAGTTCAGAACATGACATGATGGATGTATACCATATAAATCATATAAATTCATTCCTCAACAGCATTTAACATCATATCAATTTTTTAATACATATCATATATATATAACTCCTTCAAAATGGAAGCCAAACACATGAAAACTAGTCATTCGAACTCATGGAAATGCAAGCCTTTCACAAATGGATTTCTGATATTTCGACTTATAGAGACTATGTAATAATATTACAGATCCAAGAATCATATATTCCTTCCTCGTGATCATAAAACTCATATAAATTTCCTCACACAAATCTGTTATGCAACTATTTGCAAAATGGAAGCCAAATACATGAAAACTAGTCATTCAAGGGAATGGGAATGCAAACCTTTCATACATGTATTTCTCATATTTAGACTTAAATAGAATATTGACATGATATTACAGATCTATGCATCATATTCCACATCTTGGGCACCAAATATACTCAGCAAAGCGCAAGAACCACTCCAACAAGTGCGCCCTAAACATGAGAGTGTGGGGGAATGGAGAAGAAGGAATGAGAGAATAGGGGAATATATGAGAATTAAATTGTATGGTAATTAAAACTGCAACTAAAAATCTTTCATTAATATCCAATGATATGTATGAATGGTCTCTCCATCAAACAACTTGGAAAGGAATCCAACTCCCTTGAAATTGGTTCACAAGCAGGGAGAGTGAACACTCACCATGCAATGGATAATAAAAAATCTCTCCAAAATTCCAAAGGCCAATTAAAAAATGATAAAAATCCATTCTCATTGCTCATGACATCCTTTTATTAACTTCATGAGGTCTCCTAAGTTCAAATTTCCCTCGATGGGATTCATCCAACTCTTCTTTGCGGTTTAGTACCTCTCATGAAACTTGTATTCCTCTTCATGCTCCAATTCTTTCCCCAATTCGAATGGATGCCTCTAAATCCAAAATTAGACCCCTTGGTGGCTATATTTATCCCTTTCATTTCATATTTTCCATATTTCTACAATAAGTCTAAATTTGTCATACTTGTCATAGAATCTTTCATCATTTGTTATCATAGAGTGCATAGAATCTCCTTCCAAGTGGCACACCTTGTCTTCTAGTCTCTTCCTCATCCATGGGAGTTACTCTCATTTACCTATTAGAATTATTTGTCTCATTATATTATATTTTACACCATATCACCCTCCAATAACATTACATTACCCATGTGTTCGAATTTGGATGAAGATCATGCAAAGTGTGTGGGGAATCTAGTCATCCAAAGGCCCCACAAGATTCCAAGTGTCTTCATGAACCCATGCCACCTTATTTTTATATGATTTATCATTTATGTGACTCATTTAAATGTTAATGTGGTAAAATAAACTCCTTTTGGTTCCGTAGCCCCTTATTACAAAATCTGTCTCCATCTCAACCTAGGGAACTAGTAGGTTGGTGGAACATTATTTGCAAGTAGTCTTATTTTAAGATTATTTAATTGGGGACACGACAGTCCTCCCCACTCAATATTCCTTTTCCTCAATAAATTTCAAACATGTATTTTTACTAAACTTCTTTCCTTCCAAAACTTTGCTTCAAAACATAACTGCAATTTGAGTAGTGGCACTCATGTACTACAATTGTGTGTTTCCAAAAGTAAAGATATGTGGATATTTGAATATTGATATATCATTTGGCATTACCAGTAACACAAAAAGGATTAATAAAATCCATCAAAATAAAAATTTCACAAATAATCTTTACCTCCATCTTTTGAAAACATTTTCTGAACTTTCAACCATTTTTGCTTTTGTATAATTCCACTATAATTCTTTGAAGTTGGTACTAAGTTTCCAAACTTGAATTTCCAATATTCCAAGAAAGTTTCAAAGAGGAACCACCATTCTTGTTGCTTCTCTACACTTATTACAATCACCTTCTCAAGTGGGGACTCAATATCCCCTTCTGCTTGTTGCCCCAAAAATTGAAACCAAGCAATACCCGGATCCCATTGCTTGTATTGTCGCATGTTATGTATCTAATATTATGAGCAATAACTTTAAATATTAATGTAGTGTTAATTAAAACATAGGATCACACCCTTTCAGTGAAACGGTGTATTTTTTACTTATAAAAGGTTTTCTCATCATTGTAATTAAATCATCAATCAATATTCAATTTTACTGTGGTTAATTTCCGGAATTCATGTGGGTTTTAGAGTTTTAGTCCGCTTCATCGCCCTTCCAAAAATCAGGAGTAAAAAGTATAGATCATTCAAGTACATAACTACATCATTCAATTGTACATCAATAAAGTACCTCATCAAAGGATCGTGGCAGTGCATGTACATCCAAGTAAGTATATCATCATGTAGCCCATACACGCAAGCATCAAGTATTATATCAAATTTGCTCCAATGACGTAGGTGAGGGTCCAAAGTCCTATAATGCTGATCCAAAAGAATGTAACATGCATCAAAATAATAAGCAGCCATGTTTTCTTTCATCCAAGAAGTGAATGAAGAACCTCCACCAAAATCTGAACCAAATAAGGAGCAAGGAAAACATGAAGACTTCAAGTGGCTCAAAGAAGTCTCATCAATACACCCATGAATATGTATATGATCATAATGTAACAAAGGATGCTTCTGAAAATGTAAATAATATGTAAATATGAGTAATGTCATCATCAAAAGGAGATATAGGAATCCCATACTCTCATGTGGCACCATCAAAAATAAACCTTTCACCCATACTTCATTAGGATGAATGTTGCAAAAAGTGGAAGTGTAGGAGGTAGGGGAAAGAACCAACTCACCCAAATGATTAGAAAGTTCAAAAAATTCATCATGTGAAGGATCCATAAGGGTAGGAACATGCATCTCTCTCAAAAGTGTGACACTTTCCTCATATGTTGGTTCCAAGGTAGTGGAATCATGCACTTATTCAAAAAGTGTGTAACCATTTTCAAGAGGAAACTCAAGTTCTTTTTCCACCACAACAAGTGATTGGCTCTCATCAAGCTCATATTCAAACACATAAAGAACCTGCAATTTTCCATGTTTCTCATGATCCCTCATTTCATGAGAATCCTCCAAGCAATCTACCATATGACAATCTAAAACATAGGAGGAAGAACAAGTATCTTGCAACCTCTCAAGAAGTTGCTTGTTTTGAATTTTGAGCTTATGAATATCCTAATTATTATTCAAGTATGCTTTATGTAACCATTCATTAAGCTCAACCAAATTGTTTCTATAAAAAATCAAAGACATTAAATTACCTTCGATGTTTCACATTGCTCTTTGAATCTTCTCCATGTCACTCAAGGAAGGATGGCTCCTCCAATGAAGAAACTTTCCAACAAGAATTTGATACCAATGCTTTAGTGTCATTGAGTATGCTAAGTGAATAATGGATATTCCCTTCACTCATCTTCAAATACCCTTCAATTAAGGATGGTTCATGGGAGCGGACCTCCTCTTCTTCTTTCTTCTTGATTTGATCAACTTCTTGAAGCCCAAGTGGTGATGGGAATTTATCTTGGTTCTTGATTATCTGTCACAAGGTATTCATCTTCAAGCTTATGAAAAATTTGTATTGCAGCAACATTCTCAAATATGATATCTATATCACCAACACAGATTTGTGAGCACCCATCAGTAGGTACTCCTTAATAGTTCAATGACACATCAGTAGATTCTCTTTGATTTGCACAACCCCCATCAGTAAGAATTGTGTGCTTGTATTCACCTTCCTCTTCATGTTATTCTATGCAATCACCTTGAGGTGATTGATTCTCCACTTCATGAATCTCTGCCACTTCCTTTAATGGTGTATCTAAGTTGTTTTCATCTCCTTTAGAACAAAAATTCTTCCACATGATGTCCTTATAAGTGTTTATGGCTTCCTCATTTATAGGGCAGGATAAGTATTTTCCCTTTTCACAAGTAGGATTTTTTTTCTTTAATGATTCCACATCTACACTATTAGGCCTATATCCAAACACCCACTCAACAAAGTCTTCAAAAGGGTAGACCTTAGATGCCTCTCCCATCACATTCAGATATGCTTGATATTGTTGGGCTAAAGTTTTACATGTTTCTCTCAAGATTTCTAATTCATCCATAAGATTATCTCATGGTGTTTTGGAAAATAAATATTCATAATACATAGGGTAATAAGAATAACCCTCATCCCTTCTAAAATTGTAAGAAGTGTTGCAAGATCGCAACTCTTCCTCATACCATTCACATTCTTCTTCATATTGCTCATAATCATCTTTAGAGGAGTAACCATAATAGTAATACATGGCTGAAATTTTTTATTCAATGGATGGTATTAATGCACAGGTGCAAGGACCATGCTCTGATACCACTGTAATGTCCCTTTTTTGGAATTTTGAAGAAAATTACAAATTGGGAAAATTCAAGCTTGACTAGTCATGACTCCAGAGGGTTCCAACTTTATCCAAATGGTCTCAAATTTGAAAGGTAATGGTATGGTGAGTATTAATACATACCAAGTTTGATTATGGAAACTTTGTATCTAACTTTATACCTTTGAAACCTTGTTTTGGTTCAAGGAGAAACAATGCAAATTTACTAGGAAAATGTGGTCGACTAGTCCTTCTTGGTTTTGTTCCAAACACCACCAAAACATTCCAAAATTACTATGGAGGGATACTATTGGATTTAAAACATACTAAAAGACCTCATACAATCAATGGTATAATCATAAATTCATTTTTACATGTTACTCAATTTTGCACAACTTTGGCTAATTTCTAGCTTTAGACTAGTGAAACACAAGTTGACCCAAATGCACCCAAATGACTTAAAATTATGTATGAAGGAGCTTGAGGGGTATTATGACATAATAATGAATAATATTATTTCTAATATAATTTCCAATTGATTCTGCAACTTTCTTTTGGCCATAGGGAAAGAAGGACAAAACACTAGGAAACAGATGTTAAAACCCCCAAGGGTAGATGATAGCTTTGGCTCTCCAAATGTAGTATGAACCTCCAAAATTTGAGAACATATTATGGGGATTAATATCAGAGAGAAGGGTCTGTAATTAATCATGGGTATTGTTTCTTCATATCGTTTATAAAGTACAACATTCGTATGATAACTTTCAATAAAATTGCTTAGGGGGGAATGGCATTGCTAGCTCCATTTTAACTCATAAAAATTACATGAAATAGTTGAGAACATGACATGATGAATGGATACCATATATAGTATATAAATTTATTCATAAACATCATTTAACATCATATAAATTCCTTAGTACATATCAGATATATAACTCCTTCGAAATGGAACCCAAACACATGAAAACTAGTCATTCGAACTGATGGGAATGCATCCTGTCACACATGGATTTCTGATATTTATATTTAAAGAGAATATGAAAATAATATTACATATACATGCATCATATATTTCTTCCCCATCATCATAAAACTCATATAAATGTCCTCATTCAAATCTATTATGCAACTCTTTCCAAAATGGAAGCCAAATACATGAAAACTAGTCATTTAAGAGCATGGGAATGCAAGCCTTTCATACATGTATTTATGATATTTAGACTTAAAGAGAATATGAACATGAGATTAAAGATCCATACATCATATTTCACATTTTGGGTACCAAATATACTTAGCAAAGCGCAAGCACCACTCCAACAAGTGCGACACCTGCAAGATGAGAGTGCGGGGGAATGGAGAAGAAGGAATGAGAGAATAGTGGGGTAGATGAGAATTTGATTGTATGGAACTTAAACATGAAACTAAAAATTATTCATTAATATCCAATTATATGTCTGAATGGACTCTCAATCAACCAACTTGGAAAGTAATCTGACTCCCTCGAAATCGGTTCACAAGGAGAGTGAACACTCACCATGTAATGGACAAGCAAAATCTCTCCAAAATGCAAAAGGCCAATTAAAAAATGATCAAAATCCATTGTCATTCTTAATGAAATCATTTTATTAACTTCATGTTTCCTTCTAAGGTCTAATTTACCTCCATGGGAGTCCTCCAACTCATCTTAGTGGTTTAGTAACTCTCATGACACTTGTCTTCCTCTTCATGCTCCAATTCTTTCCCCAATTCAAATGGATTCCTCTAACACTCAGTGGATATTTCCCCAATTCAATTCGACCTCTTGGTGGATATTTTTAGCCCTTTTATGTCATATTTTTCATATGTATGCAATCAGGTCTGAATTTTTCATACTTTTCATATAATCTTTCATCATTTGTTGTCATATAGTGCATTGAATCTCCTTCCAAGTGGCACACCTTGTCTTCTAGTCTCTTCCTCTTCCATGGTAATTACTCTACTTTACCTATTCTAATTCCTTGGATCATTATATGATAGTTGACACCACATAAACCTCCAATAATGTTACATTAGCCATGTGTTTGAATTTGGATGAAGATCATGCCAAGTGTGTGGGGAATCTAGTCATCCAAAGGCACCACAAGCTTCCAAGTGTCTTCATGAACCCATGCCACCTTATTTTCTAAGAATTTATCATTTATGTGACCCATTTGAATGTGAATATGGTAAAATAAAGTCCTTTTGGGTCCCATATCCCCTTATTACAAAATTTATGTCTCCATCTCAACCTAGGGAACTAGTAGGTTGGTGGAACATTATTTGCAAGTAGTCTTATTTGGAAATTATTTAATTGGGAACATGACATTTTTTCAGTAGAAAACAACCTAAATTTCCTTAACTAACTCCCCAAAAGTATAAATGAGGCTAATAAAAGCATGAGAATGAGGAGAGAGCATTATAGCATCCTTATGCTAATCGTGTGCATATTGAATCCATAAACCGTATTCTCAAGCTGCAAACTAATTTCTCATATCTTAAAATCTACATTTCTATATTTCTCCATCCAACATTTTCCCAAGAAACTGCAGCCTTGTTTCTTTGGTATTGCCTTTGGAGCTCAAAGGAGGTGTGTACATGTGTGGATTGAGTGGAGGAACTCAATTTCTAGTTCAGAACAGTGCCACAATCGAGAACAGGTGACATCTATCTTTTATTCTTATTGTTTATTTTATATAAAGAATTCTCTTTCCTGCCCTATGATGTGTTAAATACTTGTTTATCATTATCTTTATAATTTAACACATTTATATGCAATTACATTATTATGTTTGCAGCTTGCTACTTGTATTCTAATTTGTATTAGTGATTACAGGTCATTGAAGGCGCATTTGAATAAAAATTTGAAAGTGGGATCTTCTACAAACGTTGGACCAGAGGTGGGAACTTTATCCCTTGTTTTTTTATTTCTGAATAAAATTGTAAATCTATTTAATTGCAATTTCAATAGGATTGTTCAACTTATCTTTATGTTGCACCGCTCTCTGATGGTTCCAACCCATATCCATTGAGGGACTTTTCCCCAAAACAAAATTATTTCTTGTCAAATCTAATTGAATGTAATTGAGCAATGACTTCTCTTTCATTAGGATTTTGATGTTGGGCTTCCTTAGAGGTTGTGTACTCCCACTCCTCTTACCACCTCAACCATTTATTCTTTGAAATAGCAAGTTCACTTGAGTCTTCACCACTTAATACTCCAAAAGTCCCATTTGAGTCTCTAATATTGTACATTAAACACATCATCCAAGACACCATTGGAATCCTTCCATTCTTAAAATTCCTTCAATCATGAGAAAAAGGCTCTCATAGTTCACTTGCCTCGACTTTTTCTATCTAAGCCTCATCCTACAAAGAGAAAATCCCCCAATGTCCCCAAAAAAAGAGAAAGGCCACTTCCACTACTGATTGAAGAGGTGAAAGCCTTGTCATCAAGAAAACAAAACACCTTGCATCTTAGAGAAGAAAGACAATGCTGCATGAAGGTATCCAATAATGCCTTAAGTGAATCAACCACTCTATCACCACTACTATTGAATGAGAGAGCATGGTGCTCAAATACATAACTATATCCATGTGCTCGCACTATTGAATTGAATCTTAGAAACATTGAATCGTGCCATGTCAAAATTCTCATTGGCGTAGATGTCATGGGAAGGGGAGAGAAAACGTATCATGCCCCCCCCCCCCCCTCCTTTTTCAATTGTTTTGAAAATTTACCTTTCTCTAATCCAATCCATTTGCTTTTGCACCTGCTAAATGATTGAGTTTGTAGGACACTTTAAAGAATTTAATAGTTTCAAAGTTTTCAATTAGAGCTTGAGATTTGTTGATGACCATTGCTAGAGAAGTATCCTTCAGGGATGACTATGAGAACATATGGCTAATGATAATGGAGGAACCTAAAATCGGTGTAACTTGGTTTACTCCTATAGTCCTTAACGTCACTAGTTCTTTATATAAAGCTAATGCATCTACCTCTTTGTTCAAAGCTATTGCTAGTCCGCAAGTGAATCTTGCTTTTAGTTTTCCCTCATGATCTAAAAAAACCCTCACACCTGCCTCTTCTTTTAATTTGAAGGACATGGGAGTGGCCTTTGATCTACTTATGTGTGCATGCATCCCAAAATAATGTAATATAAAATTTCTGGGTGCAACCACATGTTTGACCACTACCTCAAGGTTACCCCATGGCTCCAAGAACAACCCTCACAATAATTGGACCTTTCCCACAAGTAAAAACTCATCACTCACCAATGGGTCCAATCCCTTTGGAATCTATGATCTTAAATTAAGAATAAATAAATAAACAAAAGGATTTATCACCTTGAATCATTGGTTATGTGTATCAACATACGCAATTGTTTGACTCCACCTAAGGGAAATCAAAATCAAGAGTTGGGTGTTGACTATGATCTAGGTGGATGTGTGTTGGTTGTTATTGCTATTGTGTGAATATCTACAAGATTTTTAGAGTTATTTATTTGCTCATGGAAGGAAAATATGTACTCGAGATAAAAGAGAGGACCTATATCTTAATACATGAGGGTGACATTATTTTAACTTAATAGAATCTCTTCCTTATCTGGTACGAGCAAATAATGTATAAAGTGGATTATGAGGTTCAATAGGTGTTACAACAATAATGGATTACCTTCTTATTTGATTGAGTACCTCCAAGGATCTTGATTAAGTATTTATAACAAATAGTTTTTGGAGC
Source organism: Pseudotsuga menziesii (assembly GCA_001517045.1). Lineage (NCBI taxonomy): Eukaryota > Viridiplantae > Streptophyta > Pinopsida > Pinales > Pinaceae > Pseudotsuga > Pseudotsuga menziesii. Next base: position 180,255 of record LPNX010522424.1, on the reverse strand, counting down.
TCTTCTTAATTCACATTTTCATGATTAAATCATAATTTTTATTTAAGTCGTTTACATTATTTAAAGGCGTAAATTAATTGTGACCATTGTAATGACTCCTCTTGATATAAAGGCAAACGAATAACTGAAGAATATTTTTACATCCATAAAGATAAGAATATGATATAGTTCAATAGTGGGAATACGTAATTTGATAGTAATGGATAGTATAAAACATTTTATCTTAACTTAAAAATTATTTGTATGTATATATGTATATAGAGAGAGTCTATGTATAGATGTATAGATTTTTCATGTCCTTGAGGGTTTTGGACGCTCTAGAGGAGAGCTCTGCATAGGATTTTGGATGGCGAAATCCCTCATGACGACGCCTTTCCGTTGCTACGGCGAGCAATGACTTTCACTGGAAAACCAACAGTCTGTGGCGTTACTTACGAGTAAGTCTGTATCATGTCCCCTCTGTTGACCCGTCTATTTCAGTCTCCTAGTAGCAGGAGCTATGTCTCAGAGTCATGGGTTTACTATGCACATGGAGTCAATCCCCCCACCTGGGGACCAGTACCAACCATGTTATATAAAAAGTGGGAAATTACGGTCGTTGTTGCCGCTTCGTCTGAAACGGGTCTCTCTGTAGGGTTTTCCTTCTTGGGTCTTGGCCACTTTTATCCCCTTTCTCTGTTTTTTGGTCTAGGGTGGCTGCATGGCGTTTCTCGTCGTTTTTTTCTATCACATTCCCGGCATTATCAGGGTTTGACTCTTGGACTTGATTGATGGAAGTCGAGTCTTGTCCTCACTTGGGTCTTGTCGTTTGATTACTTTTTGAGACTACACCTATTCTATCACACTCTCCTCTCAAGTATCTCGAGTGTTTTTCGAAGCAGTCGAGTTTCTTAGGGTTTCGTTTTATTGTGCTTTTCCTATGCCATGATGGAAAAGGTGCCCTGGCCATGATTGCAACTCCTCTTCGGTCAGGTTAGTACTCTATGGGTTCCTTCCTATTGGATTTGGGGGAGTATTTTTGTGTCACTTGTCGGTTGTTGGGTCTTGTTGTTGTGGTTTTTGTGGACCTCGGTCACATGCCTGATCTGGCCTCTTTGCGGTCAAGGCATGTGCTAAATTTCCTGGGGTTCTAGTTTACCCTCTCTGTGTGCTTCTTCATACCTTTTTTCGATCCCGTTTTGGCCCACTTTTGGGAACGAGGTTCTGGTCTTCCACGACTTTTGTCGAGTTTGTATATCTTGGGTTGCTTTCTTCTCCATTTTTCCTTAGTTTGGCTAACCCCTGACTGTCTGTCTACCCTTCTATTAGCACTAGGCATTGATAATGGCCCACCCAGTATCTAAGGGTACTGACCCTTCAGATGGTCACAAAAAATCCTAAGCGAGACGAAACTCCAAGACCGTAAAAGTATCAGAGGGTAAGTTCCACTACGTCTTAGGTCGCCATATCTCCATGGATAGAGTAAGTGCTCTGTGTAGTCGTGCCTCAGTGGGAAGGCTAGAGTACTGCAGCATGGGGGGAAATGAGTGGGTGGAGTGGGATTCACTGCATTGGAAGCCTACCCTCACCTATGTGCCCACTATCAGTCTGCTAGCAAACAGTTGGTTGGTCTTCGTATTTCTGGAGGAATAACATGCGACCCAGATTTTGGATTCGCTTTGGTGGATTGGTAAGGGCTCCCTTGTCCTAAGAAAATGGCATACTGATTTTGACCCACAACGCGAGCGCATCATAAAACGCCATCTCTGGGTACTGCTCCCTTCGCTCCCTTTTCCTCACTGGAACAGGAATTTCCTCAAGGGTCTTGCAAACACCCTGGTCCGTTTTTTGCAGTGGAATATGATCTTCACCTCATTTTCGATAAGCGGGTGGAAAAGGTACTAGTGGAACTTGATGTGTCCAAGGGACTACCGACCGAAATTGAGATCTTATGCAATGAATACCCTATCTACCAGTGGTTAGACTACCTAAATGTACCCTTCAGGTGCAACTAGTGCCACGCTGTAGGACACTTGTGTCGTTCCTTCCCGACCCTTCTTCATGGATCCTTCTCCTCTGATTTTTTTGCAAGCTCCTCCCCCTCACGATGTGTTTTTTCTCCTACCCCCACAATTTTACATGCCACCTTGTCTCCCTCTCCCGTAGACCCATATAACTCTTTTTCTCCCACGACTTATGAGGACATAACCAAGGGATTCCTCTCGTATATCCAAGATATTGAGACCGTTGTTGCACACCCGAACAATCCTATGGCTTCCACATCCTTGGCACCTTCTCCTATGACAGCAACCTTTCCCTCTCTAGTGACCACGACAGCCTCGCCTTTACAACCAACTTGGATAGATCCATCCTATGATGATGCCATTACTTTTGAGACTCCTCTTGTTCCTTCTAAAGATAACCTTTTCACATCAGAATATTCCCCTCCCTGTCGGGAGTCGGGCCCTCTAGCACAAAACTTCTTTCACCTGAAAGCCCCGTCGAATCCCCTGTTTTCTCCAATCCTGCACTCATGAAGTCTCTGGCTATTTTCTCGGCAAAGTCACCACTCTCTCCTTCCACGTTGCCACTCGACTCCATCCACTTTGAAAATGTAACCATTAGGAAGCCAAAGAAGAAACCCTCCTCGGATTCTAATATGGGCTCTGGTGCCCCTCCCTACACCCCACTATCTGTCAGGATCAAAAAGCTACAAGAATTCATGCTACCTCCCCCTTTCGGGTTCTTAGAGCTTCATCACACATCCATGGTGGCTCTTAATGAGTATTGTCTCCCTCAACGTTTGCGGCTTCAAGGGGTTGGACAAACAAAAAACCCTCCGCTCTCTCCTACTCTCTCTGAACCCCGATATGATCTTGTTACAGGAAACCATGTGTAGTCATTATCCTGCTGTCCTAGCTTTCTCTAAATTGTTTGAGGGATGGGAATTATGTGCACTTGATGCAGTTGGTCTCTCTGGAGGCTTGTTTTCAGGCTGGAACCCCCTCTCTGTTAGATGCAAGGCTTTTGAAACCTCGGTGGGCATACTGTTGGAGGCTAGATTCAAGGGTACTCCTACTACCTACTCCATTATCAATTGTTATGGGGCCTATCAATTAACAGACCTATTTTGGAAAAATATGGTAAATGATGGGCTTCTTTTACTACCAAATTTGATATTAGCGTGTGACCTTAACCTCACCCTTAATGCTGCTGAAATATGGGGGACTAAAGCCCGTTTGGACCCAATGGAATCTCTTTTTACTCAAATTTTCTCTGATGCCAATCTGGAAGACATTGCTCTTCCCTGTGCAGGGCCTACATGGAGAAATGGGCGAGCAAGGGATGAGGGTATCAGTAAGCGACTTGACATATTTTTGGTATTAGCAACCCTTGTACCCAGCCTGACTAGACACAGAGTATGGTCCACTCCCTCTGATGTCTCTGATCACTATCTGATATGTATGGAATGGAACTCTTCTGGGCTTTCTCACAACTACCCCTTTAAATTCAATAGAGCATGGCTTTTGGATGAGGGGTTTGCCCAGATGGTTATGGACTCTTGGTCATCTTTGTTGTCTCTGTGGGTGTTGGATGACATGTATGGACTAGGACAAAAACTCAAGAGACTTAAGATTAGTATAAAGACCTGGGCAAAGGACCGATAACAGGTTATGAAAAGGGAATCTATGTTGGTGGATACTAAAATTTCAACCCTGCTTGCCTCTAGACCTACTAGTTTACTCTCCCAGGGGGACTTGGTATCCCTTCATAAGCTTCGAGACCGTAAAAATACTTTACTGGATCATGAGTTGTTAACATGGAAACTAAAGAGCAAGGTCAGATGGGATGAGCTTGGTCATGCCAACACAAAGTTATTCCATAAAAGAGCTTTGGCATGCAGGAAATTCAACTCAATCTGGGCCCTAAAGAACATGGAGGACGAATGGGTAGAGGATGATGACCAATTAAAATCCCTGGGGGTTTCACACTTCACTGAGATCTTTAAAGATGATAACAAGACCAATATTGTTGATCAGCTTAAGGTCATTCAGCTCTTTCCTTCTTATGTCAGCATTGAAGAGTTGGGGTCTCTGTCAAATGCCATTACTCTGGCCAAAGTCGAGAGGGACCTGAAATCCTTTAAAAAAGACAAAAGTCTAGGCCCAGACGGTTGGCTGGTGGAGTTTTCCCTGTTGTTTTTTTACTTAGTGGGGAAGGATCTACTAGATTTAGTTGAGTCCTCCAAACTCTCAGGTAAAGTATTACCCTCACTAAACTCTACTTTCTTAACCTTAATTCCCAAAAAAGAGAATCCCACCACCTTTGCTCAGAGAATCCCACCACCTTAACCTTAACTCTACTTTGTAATCTTGTTTACAAGCTTATCTCAAAGATAGTTGCTCTTAGGTTGAAACCCTTCCTGGACAAAGCCATTTCTCCTGAACAGTTTAGTTTTCTCAAAAATAGACAAATTATAGAGCCAGTGGGCATTACGCAGGAAGCCCTCCATACCATTAGGTCAAAGAAGAGATGTACCCTGGTCTTGAAGTTTGATTTGGTAAAGGCCTTTGACCAAGTCAATTGGACTTATATAAGGCTCATCCTCCTACAAATTGGTATTTCCCTTGGGGTGGTTAACTGGTTCTTGGGCTGCCTAACCTTTGCAAATTTTGTTGTACTGATAAATGGAACACCCTCAGTTTTTTTTCACTGCCTCTAGGGGCTTATGACAAGGATGCCCATTATCCCCCCTACTGTTCATCTTGGTTATTGAAGGTCTAAGCCTACTCATAAAAGATGCAAAAGACAATGGAATGATCTGATGTATAAAAATTTCTGCATCTATGTCCCTCACTCACTTACTTTTTGTTGATGACGTGAATCTCTTTTGCATTGGAACTCTGGTTGAATGGATTGCCTTTGAAGTAATACTAGATACCTTTTGTTCTGCATTCGGCATGTGTATTAGTATCGAAAAATTCTAGCTTCATTTTCAATGAGATGGATGAGGGCTTATTAAGCAGTATTCATCGGCATTTGCCTTATAAGATGGAATCCATACATATGGGCTTCAAGTACCTTGGCTACTTCATTAAGCCACTCAGATATGAGGCAAGGGACTAGGTGTGGTTATTGCAGAAATTTGAGAAAAGGATCAACGACTGGGCTTACAAACTCCTGACTTTGGGTGGCAGACTCACACTTATTAGAGCGGTGTTAACCAATCCACCTATTTATTTGTTTTCCCTGGCGCCGGTGCCTATGTATATACTCGACAAATTAAGAAAATTGATCTTCACCTTTCTCTGGGGCTCCACTAGGAACAGGAACAAGCCTCACTTGATGGACTGGCATGCTTTATCCAAACCTCTCGATTTTGGGGGGTGCAGCATAAAAAACCTGGAATGGTTTAGTACCTCCATGAGACTTAAAAGCCTATGGATGGCTCTCAAGGGTGAAGGCATCTGGCACCAGACCATCGCCACAAAATACCTGAAGAACAAAAACTTGGAGGATTGGCTCTGAAACAAATCCTTTGCAGTTAGAGGAACGTCTATCATATGGAATGGTTTTATGAGGACCATAAACTAGCTAGGGAGATGCATGGGATGGAAGGTTGGAAATGGCCAAAGCATTGCATTGGTATAGACCCCATTATTGGATCATAGTCTTGCTTCCACCTTTCACGGAATTTAAAGGAATATATGCTTGATTATGGTATATCCACTCTTCATCATGCTCGCTATCCTTGTAAGGATGCTCACTCTTACTGGCTTTTGGTTGAAGATCTGGAACTGGGAGGTGCCTGGAAATCTGAGTGGAACAATTATATAAATGGTCTAAATCACGGAGGTATCAGACTAAAGGAGGACGCAGACACCTTACTATGGGAACACAACAAAAAGGATGGGAATGTATCTTTAAACCTGGCATATGACCTGATTGTAAGAACCTTGTTGGTGCCAACAACGAATAATTTCTCAGCAAGGATTTGGCACTTCAGGATACCTCTGAAGATCAAATGTTTCGTCTGGTTGGCGATTGATAATCACATTCTAACCTAGGATAACCTCTCAAAAAGAGGATGGATTGGACCCAGGTGCTACTTATGTGCAATGAATGCGGAATCTGTTGCTCATTTACTCATGGATTGTTCCTTCACTAAAGGTGTTATTGATAGGCTTTGTTTATTTTATAAATGTGACACTCCTATTGGATGCTCCCTTCTGGAGATATTGGAGCACTTGCATGCAAAATATTACAAGCTAATTTATCTACCTCTCTTGGCATTCTGGAGCATATGGAAAACACACAACAAATGCGTTTTTGATGGTGGGGGGGTATCACCCTACAGCACGGTCACCCAGGTTGATGATCTTATGCACCGGTTTCCTGTCCCTGAAAAAAAAGACGAGAATTAGAAATATTGGGCATGCACATGTTTTATTATATCCTTATGGTTTTTTTTTCGGAGCTGCTGCAAACTCACAAGGGGGTGCTGGTTTGGTCATTGCTATAATGAATTACACTCCTTTCATTGCAAACTAGGCTATGGCCACATCACTAATACCAGAGCAGAGTTGCTGGCACTTTGGGCATTATTATTGTCAGCGTCTAATTGGGGTCTCCCATATTTGCATATCTTTGGAGACTCAACAGTGATTATCAACTTGATGAATAATAAGGCATCATTATCCTCCCTTGAGCTAGACCATTGGTGTGAAAACATCAGATCTTTGATGAAAATTTTTCTTTGTCTGGACGCCAAACATGTCTACAAAGAGCATAATCACAAGGCAGATGGCTTATCCAAAGAGGCCCTCCGACTGGCTTCTAACCACTGTTTTTTTTTTAATATATTTGATGATACCATTATCATGGATGGTAGATACAGCTCTTTTGAGCTCAGTGCCAGAGCTCAGTCTCCCTTTCTTTTGGGCACTTGATTACATTGAGTATTTATTGACTTTGTGAGTTTTGGATGTTATCTCGAGGGCTTCTTTGGATCAGCTCTTTGATCTCCTTTCTGTGTTCTCTGTGGGCCTCTGCATCATTGCTGGTGATCACTTGAGTATCCTCTCGGTGGTATGTGCCCAGTCTCCTTTGGGGCCTTTACCTTTCCTAGTCTGGCATGCTAATGCCCTTTTTTGTTTATCAGCACCTATTGCTATAGTCTGCTAGTGACTCTTTATGAAAAAAATGCATTGTAATTAAGCCCTTTGATTCATCAATGAATATCAAGCACTGTGATTTTTTCATCTGAAAAAAAAAAGAGTTGTATGCTAGCCAAATGCCCAACAACATTGACAACAATCAATTAGGTTAACCCCTTTAGCACTATATATATTCGTTTGTTCTTAATGTTTTTTGTTTATTTTATGAGTTGTATTTGGATAGCTCCCAAATTTCTAATATTTGATATTGAAATGCCATATTGCATGTACACTATGTTTCTAATGAATAAACAAAATTTCAAGTTGAGGTGTGTAAGTGTTTTTTATGTTCCCCAAGTTTCTTATTTTTGTTTTGCCATCAAAACATAACAATGTTACTAGGTTTCCGACCTGATCTCATAGCTTGAATTTTATGGTCATATGATACTATCCAAGATCTATTTTTACTATGCAACAATATTTTGACAAGAGCAGTTTTCTTTTGTGTTTGGATGTTTTAGATATCTTTTATGTAACAATATATACTATCTGGGAAAGTTGAAATATTCCTAGCCTTTTGATGTGGCAATATTGCTTATTCATGGTGATTGAGGGATGCTCTCACTTAATATGTAAACAAAATAAACCTATACAATCAAAATGTTTGATAAATGTAAATAAATTTCTCTAAAATATTTTCTTCTTACATTACATGCTTCCCTATATTATCAATAAGCATTTCTATCATTCCCAAAAACTCATTTTGAAAAGAACTCAAAAAAACATTACATCCTACATTATATTATCAATAAGGATTTCTGTCATTTCCAAGAACTCATTTTGGAAGGAACCCAAAAGAACACTATTTTGAAAGAACTCAAAATATTTTAAATGACGCATATTTACAACATAAATGTTTGGTAGCAATTTCATAAATAAATGCCTCAATATTCTCTGCTCACAAAGCATGTTACATTACATTATCATTAAAATGTTGGGTAGCAATTGCATAAATAAATACCTCAATATTCTCTTCTCACAAAGCATGTTACATTACATTATCATTAAAATTTCACCGTATTCAAAATTTTCAAATAAAACTTGTGTTTCCTTTTAAATTTAATGAAAAATATTTTCATCATTATTACTTTGAAAATATTTTTTTCATCATTGTTACTTTCAAATATTTTGAATACATGATACAACACACTATTATAAATCAAACACAAGATCTGTATCTCGGAAGGACACTTTCACAAAGTTGAAATTCTTACTATTGTAATTTCTCTCCCTATTTACCTTAACAATAATAACTTCTTTCCATATTTACCTTACCACTAACAATGACAAATTGTTAATTATACAAAGAAATCACTGCAACAAATCAGTCGATCTCATAATGGATACAATGAAGTGAATATACGCACAATCAACCACAATCAATCATCTTATAACTAAGATTTTAATATAATATTCTGTAAAAAATCATAATTTAAAAATCTTCTAATGAAGATTTGAAGATTTTAATGTGAGATTCTGTGAAAACACCATAATTTAAAAAAGAAGGGGTTTACAATGTGTAAAAGAACATTCACCAATAGGAAAATCACAAAAATTGGTAAGGTTTACCAATTTTAAAATAATGTAAAATATTTTGAGATTTATACAAGTATACTATATTTTATAATAAACCCATCTAGTGATTCCTTGGTTGTGGGGTTTACAATATGAAAGAATATTCACCAATAAACAAATCACAAACATAATGTGAGATATTATAAGATTTATACAAGCATATAGAGATTCCTTTGCTTATGCCTACCCACCTCTGACAAGCTTTTGGCCAGACACCGAGTAAAAGCCCCACTTTACTATACAGGAGCACTGTAAGAATACACCAAGTAAAAGCCGCCATTTTACCATACACGAGCACTGTACGAATACACCAAGTAAAACCCCGCTTTACTATACAGGAGCACTGTGCTAATACACCAGAAACAAAAATCCTCGGGAGTGAAGGGTGCATGTTTCATCCACAACTTAAAAATAGGCCCAAGTATTCACTTGAAGTAACTGCTTAAAAATGCACCAGTTAAAGAGAAGCTTTGAAATTAATTATTCCAAAACTCGTCTCCCCCATCCTATGGAAATGCCAATAAGCCAACAACCAAAATCCCGTCTCCTTTATACTATGTTAGGAAACTCAACTGGCCTTCACTGCTCAGATAAAAAACATATGTGCAAGATGTTTTGAACAACTTTCATCGTTACAATTGTTGCAGCAGCTGCAACTACTTCAACCCCTTCAACAACTCGTCGCGCATCAAATACTTTGCTTCCTGAACAAAACAAAAAACCTGGTTAGAAAATTTCATATGCACGTATTTACTGAATTGTTAAGAAATATCTCTTTTATTCCAAAAGAATTTAACCCCATACATCGATCTCAAAATTAAATTTGAGAGCAAATACATACAAAGCATTCTAAAAAAATTACGGTTGAAGATAAAATCAACCACGCACATATAAGAGCGGATATGCATTTTGCTAGTACCTATCTTGATCAGACATTTTTAGCTACACTGCATGCAGGACTTTCATATGGCTCACGCCATAGAAGTAAGATTCAGCAATACTGAAATTTGCTTCATGGTCCACCTACTTTTACTGTCTTCGCTAGCAATCCACTTGTAACCCCTACCACAAACATTAAAGAAACCTATAATATAAACTATATTACAAAATTTTCAACTAATGAATTAGTTTTTCCATTTATTGTGCTCCTAAACTGGAATTATGGAACAAAATGCATATTTTCAAATCTAATGATATGTATACTTCCATGTTGGAATTGTACTGGATTCTTGTTACATATTTTTTCCGTATTGTATCGTATTCAAATTTTACTATGGCTCGCAGCCATGGTTAATCCTGACTAAAAATTATGTGTACCAAAAGTCTAGGCACACAACGATGCCATGTTACACCGTCCCTAAACATATACATCAAGTCCTTGTTTTCTTCCTTCATGCCATGCACCTTCATACCGATCCATTGGGAATGTTTTAAATTCCAAACCATGCATTTTGTCGGCAAATTACTCCGCTACTTAAGGTACCTCTGCTTTTGCATCGACGCTAGATTTCTTTAGTGCATTCAAGGAAGATTAAAAATTGTCAGCTCAAATTTTACAACCAGGGAATTACATAAAAACATTTATGTGCCATCCATACAGCTAGACCACTGAGCATCGTTAACAAAACTCTTAAAATAGGGACTTACTACTGAGATAAACTCTTGGAACTCTGTCAAAAAAAAATTATAAGTTACTAAAACATTGCTTTGTCAATACATAGACAACTAAAATTGCCAATGTCCAGGCATAACACAATTAAGCATTGGAAAGCACACTTTGGACCCAGAACAGTGCAGTGTAATCAGATTCCAGTTCTTAACAAATATACAAGGGAAATCTCAAAAGGTGAGATGAGATTAGGGCTGATTGCAAAGCTTAAAAACAAGGCTAGCACATGTTGTCTTTGTGCTCCGGTCTGAGTGGTATACTTCATTTTTCTTAAACTGCAATTTGGGAACCAACTCAGAGGGACGACATTCACGTTCTCTATTTTAAAACCTTTTCTTAAACTTGATTGACCTTCGCATAATGCTGATGAGAAGCCTTAATCAATTGATCACCAAATCAGAAAAAGGATAAATTTATATACCAAGAACTGTTCACGTCAAATAGGAATTCGCATAGTCTGAAAATTCTACCATATGGATGATTTTCCGGCACAATTTTGATAAAATCCAGTCGGAATTTTTAAGAACCCAAGTTGTAGTTGTCAAGTTTTGGAATTTTGGGTGCCCCAAGGTTTTTGAGGGCGCTGAATCCATTTCTACCATCAAAATTGGGAATAAAGCATAGTTACATTCCGATTTTGCAAAATAAAAAACGCCGGATTCCGAGAAACAAAATGGCTGTCCGGTCCAAATTGTCAAATTTTTAGACATCTCCAAAAAAATTTCTCTTAATTACTTTCCTGTGTTTCTCATTGTACAAGAATGCAAATACACCCTATAGCTTGACCCATGAAACAACAAGGTAACCCCACTCTAGCCCAGCTCAAACCCCTAACTACTAGCCTAATGGAAGACATCCTAAACCAAATCCCACAATTAGAGAAAGCAATTTTCATTGAAATAATAATTGCAGTAAAAAAAACAGGGCAGAGAAAAGAGAGACCTTTAAGGAAATCATGTCCTCATGAAGTGCTAGATGTTGGGGACCAAAACCACCACCGGGGAAAAAGCAAGTGCTAGAACCTGAAATCACCTGATTTTCTGCAGTTGTATATCTATAATCTGCATATCTAATCCTCTCTAGGGTCATTTGGTGGTTTTTGTGTTCTCTACTGGTTTTCCCTTCCTCAAGGGAAGAGAAGCCATCAATATAGGATTTGATAGAGGGCATGCATAAAAGCAAACTGAGTGTCCGGGTCAACTTAAAGTGCCATGGCTGGATGGAGGCTTTTGCAAATCCAAGATTGCAAACACTCTAAACAATTCTGTGTTTTTTATTTAAAACTTCTCTTATAGATGCATTCATCCCTGCAATTTTCTGAAGAGAACCATAGCCCAGAGATTCATTTTCATCCACATCAGGTAAAGAGAACCTTCACACTACTTCGATAGTGTCCACTACAATGTAAACCTACAACCAAGGCAGATTGCTTGATTGATGGACTAATTACCAAATAAGTTTAAAAAGAGTTGTCAAATGCAGTATGCAGCTGAAGTTTGAAATACAAGCTCTGCCAGGTTGAACTAATTGTTAAAGTATTGCAACTTTAAAAGATATTCCAGATGTATTGATTGTATTCCTCTTTCAGAAGATGAGTTTGATCTTGTTAGTGTCATTGAAAGAATCAATGTAAACCTCCGGATGTAAGTCGGGTCAATAGTGCCCAAGCGTCAATATAATAAATGTTATTAGTGGTGTCTAGTTGGACAAGTCGGCCCAGTTAGTTAGAGAAGTTGGCCCTGTTAGGTTAGAGGTCAAGTCAACTGAAGAATATAAATAGGGAGGCGCTCCCCTTCATTTGTATTCACTCACTCACTCAAGTTGTTTTGCAAGAGAGAGAACTAGTGCGCCAGAAAGAAGTTAGAAGCAGTTGTTTGGGTTTTACACTGATCTGGTTGAGATCTATACTTAGGAAGTTTTGCAGTGTTTTCTCCCTTGTGGTTTCCCCGAGGAAAATCTTTGTGTTCTTGTGTTCTTGTGCTTGTTGTTCTTTCAGTGATCTTCTAGTGACAATTTGTTTAAAGATATCATCTAAGTAAATCAAGAAAACTTAACATGGTATCAAAGCCAACCTGAAAGGAAACACTGCACAGTTCGGGTTTGTTACTCCGAATAGATCAACCAGAAAAGATGGCTCCCTCAACTTGCCTCTACAGTGTGCATCTTTCTGTGAAGACAGATCCAAATCCCAAGAAGTTTTAGTTTTGGATTTGTCACTACTGTCGGGACAAACTAGGGCTTCAGTTTTCCTGAGACTCCATCATCAATCTCAAAAAAAGCAAGATACAGTCTACCTCGCCCTAGGGAGGAGCATCTTCTCCACCTCTCACCCCTACTAGGATTTCCAACTGAGAAATTAGGGTTTTTGCATCAAACCCTAGTGTAACACCCCGGTTTTGACCCCGTTTTGCATTAATATACATGATACACATATTGTAAATAATCATGGTGTGAAGCTAAAGGCAAAGGCCCCACCATGATTTGGTTATGTTATGTTTTGGATTGAAATGGTCACCGATGGTATATCGAGACATGCGGCATACATATTAAGTTGGGGCACCATGTAACTATGCATTTTTAATTACTAACCCAGCCAGCTATGTTCATTGCAACTAAATTGAGAAGGGGCATGATTTCCTAAGGGTAAGGAGGGGGAAAGTTAAATCCTAAGCCATGGAGGGGGAAAAGCCATGTGTCACCACTCTCTTTGTCTCCTTAAACCACCTTAGTTTTCTATTGTTAGTGGGAGCGACAATTGGCTGGCAGGAAAACCACCACCACGCCCACGCCCACTCACTCTCCCCATGACGCATCTGTTGGTCTGTCCACTCACCAGATCGCGAGTCTGTTCGTCTTCTCTCATGCGAGCTAAGACAAAAGGTTCCACATTCCATTGCAGAGGGTTCGGTTCCTTTCTACCTCACCAGATTGTTGGCTTGCGAGCATGCTAGTTCTGCCTCACGAATTTGAAGGCTTGCAGATCGATTTCTTTCCTCTGTTCATGCAAGAGTGTTACCACCTAAGTTGTACTTAGTGGTTTTTTATGAAGTGAGCTTGGTGAACCAGACAAGGATAACTTGTTCAGACTTCAAAAGACCTTTGGAAGTACTTCTGGAAAGTGCTTGTTGTACTATATCACATGTTCATACCCCATGGGGGAATTGTAATAAATGTTCTAGCATGATAGCGTCTGTAAAAGACTCGGTCTCTTAGACTTTATTTGTCAATCTGACCAACCCAGGGTGTTTTTTCCCTTGGTTATTATTGGTTGTTGAATAAACGACTGATAATTTCTAAGTTTTTCACTCCATACCTCCAAAGTTGGGGTGGTCGGCATGGCATTTAGGCCTATTGAGGTTATTAGAGTCTATGTGTCAATGTATAAACCAAAGTTACATATATCGTGTCAGCGAATATATCGTCAGGGGTCCGGAATGAAACTTATCAGCAGCAATGGCAAAAATATCGAAAAATATCGGCAAATGTCGTTTTGCATTAAAAAATACAAAAATAAACATT
>LPNX010522424.1:92967-164515 GCA_001517045.1 Pseudotsuga menziesii | reverse complement strand
CCCAGCAGCAACATAACTAGCAGCGTTGTCCGTAATGACTTGGACAACATATTGTGGCCCTATCTCTTGGATAAACTTATCCAGCAAATCACATAATAAGCGTGCATCTTTTAACATAAGGAGATGCATCGACAGATTTGATAAAAACTGTCCCCCTGGGGCAATTGACCAAGAAATTGATAATGGATCTGCCCTTACCATCAGTCCATCCATCCGACATAATAGTGCAACCGGTGGCCGCCCATGACTGTCTGAGCTCATCTAATCTCCGGGTGCAATCAACCTTCTCCTCATCAAGGAGTCTCCCTCTCAAATCATTATAGGAAGGCCCCCTATAATCTGGACCAACAACGCCAGCAGCTTGAAATATGCCATGATAGTAGGGGTTGTTTTTGGCGATGTTGAAAGGCACATCACCCCATAGAAAACATTTTGTCACAACTCTATCCGCCTCATCCTTCTCCCTTTGTTTGAGCATGGTTCGAACAGAAGGTTGCCTCGAATACGATGCCACATAAGGTGAGGTTGAAGAAGGCACAGTGGAATGTGGGGGTCGTGTAGATGAGGAGAAGGAATGCATGTCACTTGTGCCTCCCATGGTTCGTGACTATGTTCTAGATGCAAGTTCATTTCTAAATTCCTCTTTCTCGTCCCTCTTCTTAGCCATGTCAAGAATGGATTGGTTTGCAATACGCATCACTTCTCGGGTAACAGCAAGATAAACATCCACTTCATGCCCAACAATTTTGGCAAGGTGGTATTTCAAGCGGCTAATTCCACCAGAAATATCCTTCCCACATAGTTTGCAATTCAACCTTTGCCAATTATTAGGGTCAATTGGCTGCCCATACTCCCACATTGGATCCAATGGCTTTGGCATTGTGTCCACTGTCACCTATGCCACAACAAACAAACAAAAATGAATCAATTTTAAAATGTTCTTCTTTAAATTTTTTATTCTTGAAAACAATGAAATTATTAAAAATTTAAAACATTCAAAGAAATGGGAGGGTGGCCTACTTAAAACCTTTTAAAACCCTATAGGCTATGATTGTAACGGCAAATCTACACCCTACACTAAATCTAAACCTAAACCCTACATTAAATCTACATTAACCAACAAATCTCAAGCAAAAAAAAAAAGAATGAAAGTTCAAAGTTAAGAATACATACCTGATTAAATGCAATGGAAACTTGATTGCCCCCTTCCTCTCTTGTAGAAAATCGCCCAAGACGTCAAAGCTCCACTTCCTTTAAGCCACAATGTCCAAATGAACCGAAAAAACGCATCCGCGGCCTCTTTATGGCGATTTTTTTTAATTTTTAATGAGCAGGGCGATATTTTGCATCGACTCGCGATATTTTCGGAATATATCGCGATATTTTAATATGTCACGATATTTTTATTTATCGGGAAAGTGTCGCGATATTTTAGTGGCGATATATCGCCGACTCCATTGACTTGCGATATATCGTGATGTCGGCGATATATGTAACTATGCTGATGATTGCTGAGATGTTTGGTTCAGATGATTGTTGAGATAGTTTCAGTGTTGTTACACTGATGATTATTGATTGTTGAGATGACTGTTGAGATAGTTTCAGTAGTCCTATATTGATGTAGCAGGTTCAATATTCTCATACTGATGATTGTTGATTGATGAGATGATTAATAGTTGCAGTATTCTTATACTGATGTTGTAGGTTCAGTGTTATCATACTGAAGATTGTTGAGATGACTATTAATGAGTTTGTTTCAGTATTTTGATGTTTGATGTTGATGGTGATGTTGGTGTTGATGTTCCAGCATATCTATGCTGGCGATGCAGATGATGATCTAGCATCACAAATGATTTTGTTTTTAGCACTAAAATGCTAATGATGTTGTTGGTGTTTTTGTATTTACATACTGATGTTGCAGATGATGATGTTTCAGTATTTACATACTGATAATACAGAAGATGATGTTTCAGTATCTATTGCAGATGATGATGGTTCAGTGTTTACAAACTGATGTTGGAAAAACTTGATGTGGCAGAAGATGATTCAATATTCGCATACGATGATCCAAAAGATGTGACAGACGATGATTTAGTATTCACATATTGATGCTATATAAGATCCAGAAGATGATTCAGTATTCATATACTGACATGACAGACAATGATTCAGTATCACATACTGATGCCATAGAAGATGATAGAAGGTGATTGACCAAGTACAGAAGATGATTCAATATTCACATACTGAGACTGCAAAAGACGATCCAGCTGAGATTGATGATGAAGATGTATGATGATGTTCCAAAACATCCTATGACATATAGAGTCTCACCATCCAGTAGTAAAGTTGTAGTAGTAGCAGTTGTTACTACGGTTGAATACCTTCCTAGCTAAGAGGGAGTGTTAAAGTATTGTAACTTCAGAAGATATTTCAGATTTATTGATTGTATTCCTCCTTCGAGAGATGAGTTTGGTCTTGTTAGTGTCATTGAAAGAATCAATGTAAACCTTAAGATGTAATTCGGGTCAATAGTACCCAAGTGTCAATATAATAAATGTTATTTGTGGTGTCCAGTTGAACAAGTCAGCCCAGTCAGTTAGAGAAGTCGGCCCTGATAGGTTAGAGGTCAAGTAAATTGAAGAATATAAATAGGGAGGCACTCCCCTTCATTTGTACTCACTCACTCACTCAAGTTGTTTTGCAAGAGAGAGAAGAACTAGTGCGCCAAAAAGAAATTAGAAGCAGTTGTCTGGGTTTTACACTGCTCTAGTTGAGATCTATACTGAGGAAGTTCTGCAATGTTTTCTCCTTTGTGGTTTCCCCGAGGAAATTCTGTGTGTTCTTGTGGTTCTGTGCTTGTTGGTCTTTCAGTGATCTTCTAGTGCCAATTTGTTTTAAGATATCATCTAAGCAAATCAAGAAAACTTAACACTGATCATATGCTAGTGACAAGGCATGTGACTTCAATATACCATCACTACTAATGACTCTGCAACTACAAAGGATATATCAACATGGAAAGGTGTAGCTGTCACAATCCTATAATTTACCTCAGCCTTACAGTGCTAAGAAAAAACTATTATCATTTATGAATTCCACAATCATCAACTACTTCCCCTTATAACTAAGGAACTTACCTTGTGGTAGCCTTAGCCCTGCTTTAGCAACAGCTTTAGGAATTGAAGCAGGATCCCTAGTTATAAGCAGCTAATCTGGAACACCAACCGTGTTGGTTTATCTGTTGTGTTGCTCAGAAGTTGTTCTTCAGCATGGTGTAGCAATGATGTCAGATCCTTACAGCAAGTCCACATCTGCAGGTCCAATATGCTTCAGTCCTTGTGCAGATATGAGGGAGGCACAGTTTTGGAGACAGCAGTGATGACTGTGGGTAGAGGGCGCAGCAATGAGGGATGCATAGTCCAGCAGTGTACAGCCTTCAGCAGAACTAGTGGCCTGCACAGCAGTCCAATGGCAGCTTAACTTTTCTATAGCAATGAAAAGAACCAACGACGGGCAGACAATGAGAAGAACCAAATTCAGAGCTGAAACAAAACTTTGAGAAGCTTTACATTGATTCTTCATACACTAAATACATAAAGAAAAATTATAGAAACAGTAAAGATACCTCCCAATCACGCAGGTCTAATAAATCGACAACATCTTGAAGAATTGACTGAGATTATGTAAATGTTGTATAGCATCTCAGGTATCAGGGACAGTGACTTCTGGGTCACACTTCCTATATTCTTGGAAAAGCAACATGGCGTATTACATTTAAAGTCTTATCCGCATCATGTCATTCAACAGGTTAAACTCAGACAATATGTGGATTTCAAGGTGAATAAAGAGTAGAAAAGTACATTAAAAAAAAGGATAATTAATGCCATTTCAGTGCATCCTAAGGGAAGGAAAATAAGCCTTAAAAATAATCTCACTAATTAAGAAAGAAATAATAATGTGTTTTAGAATTGATAATACAAAATCATGCCTCGACACTGTGCTCTAGCCTCTAACATAATCAAACTTATTTCAATAAAAGTAACAAGCAAATAAATATATACCTGTTCCACATCTTTGTCAGCAGAACAATGAACCAGGCATGTTACACTTATAAAAAGTTACCCTTACTGAAGTCACAAATTTCCATTAAAAAACAAAGATAACTGTAGAATCTAGATAAGCAATGATCCAATGCCCAAAAGATAAACTGCGACCATATTTAATACAAGTAAACAAAAGTGCCAACTAAAGAAGAATTAATAATTTAAGAATCTGCAATTGTGACTAAAGAAGAATTAATAATTTAAGAATCTGCAATTGGGACTAAAGAAGAATGAATAGTTATTTAATTTACGAATCTGCAATTGTAAATGATAGATCTCTACTGAGTTTGTAAAAAAATGAAACCAAAAGCAACAAACGATTATTTTTTACTTGACTTACAAAATACAATCAAGATCTACTTTACTCACACATAGACAATTCAGGCAGTAATCAAGGTCTACTTTAGTCACACACATAAGGAATTCAGGCAGTAAGCGGGCTTTAAGAAATCTACCTGTCATATCATTGCATGTTTTCTTTTGAATTTAAAATGGAAAACATCACTATGAGCATTTAAATCAACTCTCCTAGAACTACAGGATTCTTAAGTTACTTGTAGATAAATAAAGTCTGCTAGAGTTATAAGATTCTTTTATTTAGATGTATCCTCGATGGCAAACGGTTAAAGTGTCACAATTAAATCCCTTTTCACTGGAAAATAGTCCAGAAAATCATTTTAGGCTACAATGGTCCTACACTCCTTGTATTGAATTTTTTTTCTCTTTTATATTAATCATATATAATAATAATGAACTAAAAGAGTGACATCTAATTAGTCATGAAAATTTCAAACAAATAAGCAAATCAACATATAAATTTTAACCTGGAAGTAAATAAAAGTGTTCCCACAAAACTTTGAACAAGTTTAGCAGACCAACTCTTGTTTTCAAAGTCCCTT
Source organism: Pseudotsuga menziesii (assembly GCA_001517045.1). Taxonomy (NCBI): domain Eukaryota; kingdom Viridiplantae; phylum Streptophyta; class Pinopsida; order Pinales; family Pinaceae; genus Pseudotsuga; species Pseudotsuga menziesii. The sequence continues at coordinate 159,510 of LPNX010522424.1, read as the reverse complement.
CCCGAAAGGGATATAATGCCAGACCTACACAACAAAATCCCACGAACCCATATAGTTGAAGAAGAAAAAAGAAATGGAAAAATTAAAAAGACCCACAATTATTGAGCCTGTAACCACCCTGGAAAGAAACAAAGAGGCAAGTTCAACATATAATTTAACCTAGAAGTAAATAAAGTGTACCCACGTAACTTAGAACAAGTTCAACTGACCAACTCTCTTTCTTCGAAGTCCCTTTCCTATAAGAGATATCATATTAGAACCACAACAAACTCCCACGATCCCACAATCTGACATGGTTGAATGATGAAAATTAAAAATTAAAAAAGACCCACAGTTATTGAACCTGTGACCAAGTTGAAAAGAAAAGATAGGCATAAGTAAATTGATAAATCTATATCATTATATGCAAAACAACTTCTAAGCTCCTTCCTCGTCTAAAGCCATGTTTCTGTCTATTGCAGCAAATGTCAATGCCTTTTATCCTCCAATGAACAGAATTTACAACATCAATATACCTTCACCGGAAATACCTAAAAATCATCAATATAACTTCACTGAAAATCCATAAAAATCCAGAAAAGTTTACAGAGAAAGTATTGTTAAACAGTGAGCAGTATGGCCAATGAAGGCTAAAAAGATGTTAACCAAATATTAAAATTACTAAAAAGCAAACCCTAGAACAACAAAGCCTATGCCATTTTATGAAGTTCAGTTAAATAACAAAAATATATATAGTTATTTCACTTAGTAGAACAACAAAGCCTATGCCATTTAAAGAAGTTAAGTTAAATAACAAAAAAATATATAGTTATTTCACTTAGCTTTGAATTAGCTGTTTTATTAATTTTAACCTCATATTTAATACTTCGTTGATGGAAGATTCAGTATTGAAAAAAATGAAAATGAAAGGCCATAGAAGCTTGAGGACAAAGTTCGTGGTCAGCAATAAGATTAATGTCTTGTCCAACATGTACATCATAGGTAGGAAATCTATGGAAACTCAATTTGGCCAGTTGCAGCTACAAAATGGCATCTAACTACTCACCAAAAACTCATCACAACTCCCCCTAACTGAAGATCGGAACTTACAGGGGTTAATACAACTCTTTTCTCATCATATGGCAGATTGTAATTTTGTACAATGAGAATGCAAGCCTACTAAGCCACAGTGAGAACGTTTGATCCCTAATCTACACGAGCACAAAATCAAAATCCATTTTCAGCTCAAAGATGCATCGTGTGTGGATGCTGTAATAAGCTATAGCCAGATTTAACATTCAGTACACTCTCTTCAAGTAAAAATAATATTAAACGAAGTTGCAGTTACCAGTAATAATGGTTAAATCGCGGCAAAAACACTAAAGTAGATTTCATCCAACCAAATTAAGGATCTACAATACTTACCCTCTATTTTACTGAGGCGCCCCCATGGGGTTTCTTGAAAACATCGTTGTGCACTTGAACTTCGTTGTTTTCTTGTTGAATTGCTCGTAAAGTATTTACGAAAATGATCCGTAACGGACCAAGTAAAAGAAGCGCAAAAGCAAGAAGTTTAGCGCTTCTTTTTGCTAGATCCGTTGCGAATCTCCTCGACGAAAATCTGCAGCGGGGCTTTCTGGGGCTGGATATTGAAAACAGCGTTAAGCATTTCGCCTAAATCTGCAGTAGCACTTTCTCGGGCTGGATATTGAAAACAGAGTTAAGCATTTCACCTAAATCTGCATTAGCGCTTTCTCGGGCTGAATATTGAAAACAGCGTTCTGCATTTCGCCTTCATTATCGATATTTTTGAATCGCTCAGAGACAGTCTCCAGTGGGGATTTTTTAAGCGGAATATTGGGAACATCGTTCTGCATATCGCCTTCGCCATTTATGTTCCTGAATCGCTCAAGGAAAGCCTCCGGCGGGGCTCTCCTGAGATGGATATTGAAAACATCGCTCTGCATTTTGCTCTTGTTGAGTCGCTTCGAGAAAATCTCCAGTGGGGCTTTCTTGGGCTTGAAATTGAAAGCATCCTTCTGCTTTTCGCCTTCGCGATCCATGTCTTGGAATCGCTCCCCAGTGGGGCTTTCTTGGGCTGGATATTGAAAGCACTGAGCTGCTTTTCGCCTTTGCCATCTGAATCGCTCATGGTAAGTCTCCAGTGGGGCTTTCTTGGGCTGGATATTGAAAGCACTTTTCTGCTTTTCGGATTCGCCATCGCCGTTGTTGAATCGCTCAGGGAAAGTCTCCACTGAGCCTTTCTCGGCCTGGGTGGCCATCACAATTATGAATCGCTCGTAATTCTCACACGAAAGAGATCGTATCGGGTAAAAATCTCCCGGGGTTTCCAGGACTGCTGGAGCCCATGACGATCTTTTCTCAGGCACAGAAGAGATGACACTGAACACAAAAACACAACTACAAACCACCCTCCGCATTCCAGTACTACGAACAATCTTCAGAATTACTAAAACCGGCATACCTGACATCCCCTCTTCACGCCAGACATCTCGACTATTCACTGTGCTTCTCCTCCGCCCCGAATCTGTCTTTTCGACTATTCACTGTGCTTCTACCCCGCCCCGAATCTGTCTTTTGCAGAAAGGATTGGTTGATCAATTGCGCTCCCCCGCGGCTAATATATAGTAGCGACGCCCACAGCCTTTTCTTTAGTTTATTAATTATTTCATAATCAAAGTCACAATCTATAATTTATTTATTTTTTTAATTTAAGAAATTTAATTATAATATATTATTTAGTATTATTTTGTGATTTTATAATGAAATGAAGTGTTAGTTTAATATTTCGTATAAATATATTTAGTTTTAGTTTTTTATATTATATTGTATTTAAAAAATGTATGCTAAGTAAAATTTGTTATATTTAATGGTAAATAATATTAATAAAATAAAAATATTGATTATATAATATATTTTAAACATTTAAGTTAAAGTTTAAGAAAATGGGATTATTGTTTTAGTTGTAACTAGGAAATACTATAGTTAAAATTATTGTTTTATTTATTAAGAATTTCTTTTTTTTAATTTGTAATTGTATTTAAGACATAATACTTTAAGTGGTTGAGTTTTTATATTTTTATAGTTTTTAGATTTATTTTTAGGAAGATGAATTCTGTCATAAAATTCTTATTTTATATTATTTAATTTTTAATTTTTATTATATAAATAAATTCATTTCCCAAAATTTCAAAGACAAATATCCTAAAAAAATGCCAAAATATTATATAACATTTAAATTATTTTATAATTTAAGTAAACCAACTTTAAAATAAAGTAAATCAACATTTATATTTTTTGACCACTTAATTTTATTAGTATTTTTGTGGGAGTTTAACTAAAGATAATTTAGGTTATAAAAAAACCAACTTCAGTTATACAACACTTTATAAAAATAATATGTATAATAAACTAGCATACATTTTAGATTCAAAATTAATATAAATAAGTTATTATTTTTATAAATTGTCATTTAAAAGTATGTATTTTTTCCTTTTAACATGTTAGAATTATATATATATTTTTTTTATTTACTATTTAAAAGAGTTTAACTATTAGTTATCTATATAACTTATGTATAATTAAAATTTATTATATAAATGGAAGATTGGCAAATAAACGAATATGTTTTCCAACTAGGAGGAGCTCAGAGCCTTGCATGCGAGCCTGAGGTCGAGATCGAAGTCTGCACTCGAGGCTGAAGGTGATAGTTTCTCGAAGGAACATCCAAGGAGCTGGCCTGGTGCGTCTGGCAGCCTCTGGCTGGGTCAGTGCTCTCCAAATTGGGCTTTTGAATTGAAGGGATCGATTGCTGAACCCAAGGCCTCTCTTTGTCCTCACCCTGGCCTCATGTCCTGAGTGGCTGGATCGAATCTCTGGAGGGGCAGCTCGATGGTGACTGGGGTGGGCAGTGATTCGCCGCCAGACCTTCACTCAGATGCCTTCGACCAGTTAATTGCCATTCAAAACAAGAGATCTGGCAGAGGAGAACCCCCGAAGTTCGTTAAAAGAATTGAAGATGTGCCAGAAGTTGCCCTCCCCCCGAAAGAAACGATTCGGGTTTCCCTCTCACTGGCAAATCGAGCACTGATCGGGCAATTCACAAGGCTCTGGCCCTCGTCAAAAACTACTGATAGCTGGGTCCAAATAAACTGGAGGCCACTAATCTCCAAAAATGTCGCGTCCTACTCCGTCCGAAGGGGTTATTTCCTGTTCGACTTTGAATCCAAGGAAGACAAAGAATTAATTTTCAGGAACGGGCCCTATTTCATGGGGCCGAAAGGCCTCTATCTTAACGGGTGGACCCCGGACTTCGACCCCGAAGCCGACACCCCCAAAGTTGTGTCAGTCTGGGTCAGACTTCCAAATCTCCCTATGCATTGTTGGAATCCCAAATCTCTCCACACTATAGGGAACACCCTAGGGAAATACATTGACATGGCTAGCCCAAAGGACCAATACGCTTGTGCCCGAATCTGCGTTGAGGTTGATCTTGAAGCTGGATTGCCAGAAGCTATCAAACTACCTGTGGAAAAATGGTCCCATTTCCAAAAGCTTGACTATGAATAGCTCCCCTTCAAGTGCGGAGGATGCCATGAATACGGGCATTTTCATTCGTAATTGCCCTAAAAAAACCGAGATCCAACAAGATAAGGTGCAAGGATGGCATAGGGTGAATAGATCTAAGTCTAAAAATCAAGCCAGAGTGGCTCTAAAGAAGGGTGAAGAAGCAAGAGCTATCACACTAGAAAGAACTCAAGCAACCTCAAAGATCAAAGAAACTATTGAAGTAAGGGATGACTCCAATGAAGCGGAAGAGAAATCTAGTAATGAAGATAGTAAGGACTCCGAAGCAATCCCTTTAGATCAAATGAAAGAACAGTAATGACAGAAGAAGGAGAAAGACCGGAGAAATCTGAGGAAGAATTTGAATAGGAAGAAGAAGAGGAGGAGGAAGGGGAAATAGAACTGACTACTCCAAGAATGACTAAAACCAAAGGAAGGAAATCCAAGAAAGAAGTAAGGGAACAAGCCATCTACAAGGATAAGTTGCAAGGTTCCCAGTTAACCCTGGAAAAGCTGCCGAAAAACACAAGAAACACCCACCAGCATGGGCATGCCCTGAAAGGGATGCCTACGGCCTCCAAAAGTAAGTAACGAAGGTACTATCCTGGAACTGCAGAGGTCTCGGTAGCGAAATCAAGGAAGAAGCTATGTTAGATCTAATCTCTCTACATCAACCAGACATCTTTCTAATCCAGGAAACCAATATGGAGGAAGCTGCATTCCTCCATGTAAGTAAAAAAATTTGGAAAAAAAGGGGCAGCGTTGCCATAAGCTCAAGGGGAGCCTCCGGAGGCATTCGCACACTTTGGGATGCCAGGAAATTTGAGGCTGTTGACATCAAGAATGGCTCTTATTGGATCCTAACCCTGCTGAGGCAAAAAGACAATAACACTTTGGTAAGAATCTTCAATATTTATGCACCTAATTCTTATGCTAAAAAAAAAAATATGCTGGAACCTCCTCCGGGAGGAAAGGAGTAACTTGCAAGGAAATGTAATTCTACGGGGGATCTGAATGTCATCCTCAGCCAAGATGAAAAAAGAGGGGGCTCTTTGGTCAAAGATCCCATCAGAGAAATTGTTGATGAGACCATTTTGGACTGGGATCTCATGGATGTAAAGCCCACATCTGGAAAATGTACATGGAATAATAGGAGGATCGGACCTGGGCACATTGTTGCCAGACTCGATCGATTCCTGGTCCAGGACACTTTTCTCCTGCTGGGCCTGAATTTGTCTTCTAAAATTCTGCCATTTGGAGGATCGGATCACAAGCCTATCCTCCTTGAGATGGTGAATGAAAAGAATCTGGGCCCTATCCCATTCAGATTTAATCCTATGTGGGCTAAGCATGTTGAGTTTTTAAAGATCATGGCTGAATCTTGGTCTCATCCAGTTACAGGGTCTCCCTTCTACGTTTGGGAGGAGAAACTGAGACGGCTCAAGAAAGCTCTTAAGAGCTAGGCTAAATCGATCCCTAATCCAAATTACAACAAATCCCAAGCTGCCCTAGCGTTGGAGATCCATCAGGCCGGCATGGAGGACAAAAATGTGAATCATGATGACATCCAAAAGGAGAGTAAGCTACAAATGGACCTCCACGCTGCATGTAGACAAGAATCTAAGTGGTGGAGACAAAAATCTAGATGCAAGTGGCTTAAGGATGGTGACAGGAACACCAGCTTCTTCCACAAATAGGTCGAGGCTAGGAAAAATCATAACTGTGTGCTCAAGATCCAGACTCACGACAGGGTAATCAGCAATTTTGAAGATATCAAATCTGAGGCAACCAAGCATTTCAACGATTTGTTCACAGACCAGCCAATCTGTAATGACGTCGAGTTGTTGAACCTCGTTCCCGGAACTGTAAATAACAACGATAATGAAAACCTGAAAGAGATAATACGCTGGAAGAAATCAAGAAAGCAGTCGATAGTATGGAGGAAGATCAAGCCCCTAGGCCAAATGGGTACAACATCAATTTCATTAAAATCTGCTGGGAGATTATAAAAAATGATTTACTCAAAATGGTCTGCAAATCTCAGAGGTGTGGCAAAATCGGTGGCAGCACGAACTCTGCCTTTCTGGCTCTCATCCCCAAAGAGAAAGATGCTAAATCCTTTGACAGGTTCCGGCCAATATCCCTGTGCAACATTGGATATAAAATAATTACTAAGATTATGGCCACCAGGTTAAAACATATTATGCCTTACATTATCCCGGAGAACCAAGGCGGTTTCATTAAAGGAAGGAAGATATGGGATAATATCATATTAGTACAAGAGGCTATTCATTCTAGTCTAAAGAACAGAGACAAAGGAATGGTGGTGAAACTTGATTTAGCTAACGCTTTCGATAGAGTCAACCATTCATTCCTCTTTCAAGTAATGCCAAGGTTTGGATTCACCCCTGAATTTGTCTCTCGGGTCAAGGCCTGTATCAGCAAGCCGTGGATAGCTCCGCTTATCAATGGAAGAGTTGCCCCCTTCTTTCAAGCTTTGAGAGGTTTGAGGCAAGGATGCCCGCTCTCTCCTCTGCTTTATGCCATCCAAGCTTCAGTCCTAAGTTTTCAGTTGGAATATGCCAGGCAAGATCAGGATCTATCGAGCATTAGGATGGCTAGAGGGACTAAAGATATCAACCACGCACAATTCGCGAATGACACTATCTTGCTTGGAGGAGCTAGTCCGATTATAGCCCGTCGATTCAAGTCCGAAATGAATCGTTATTGTCAGGCCTCCGGAAGCAAAATCAATTTTAGGAAGAGTCAGATTTTTGGATGGAATATAAATCCTAGGGAAATGTTAGCTATCTCCAGGATTCTTAACATGGATGGAGTTGTTAGCTGGGATTCCTTCAATTATCTAGGGGTCCCTATCTTCAAACTCAAACCCAAAAGTTCAGCCTGGAATCCTATTGTGGATAAAATCAAAAAGAAAATCTCGGGATGGGGGACAGCCTTGTTAAATCTGGCTGGTAAGGTAGTGTTAATAAAAGTTGTTCTAAACAGCTACCTGCTCTACCAATGCTCCCTTCTTCTTGCTCCAATCAAAGTCATAAATCAGATTGAAGGCTTGGTGAGATCATTTCTCTGGCAAGGTGGGAATAATGAAGGAGGCAAAAAGTTTGCTTTGGTTAGCTGGAAAACAATCAAGTTGCCTAGACCGGAGGGAGGTCTACAAATTAGAGATCTAAGACTTCAAAACTAAGCCATGGGAACCAAATTGCTCTGGAACTTGATAGATTCAAAACCTTCCAGGTGTAGTCGAGTGCTAAAAAGTAAATATTTTCTAGGAACAAGGCTCAGATGTCTGGAAGGGGAGAATATGAAAAAGAATGGAACTTCTATATTCAATCTCTGTAAAAAAACGTTGCCTCAGTTTATTGATAAGTTGTACTAGATTATGGGCAATGGGAAATCGATCAAACTTTGGCAGGATGCGATCCTTGGAAAGTCTCCCCCATACCTACCTCGATTGCATCACTGGATGACTGAAATGGTTTACAAAACAATTTGGGATATTTATGAATGGGACACAAAATTCCCAAATCGATGGGCTGGTTGGGCCTTGCCGAACTGTACAGAAGATCTTGAGCCTGAAAAAAATATGCTCCTTACCCATTTGGCCGGGCTAGCTCCGATGGCAAAATTTAAGGACAGACGTGGTTGGGGAAGAAAAAATAGCAGCTACACGACGTCTGAGGGATACCAAAGCCTTGCAGTGAATTACAACGTGCCTTCAAATCCTACAATCTGGAATTATTTGTGGAATTGCAAAACGTTGCCAAAAATTGAGATGTTCATTTGGACATTTATGCATAGGAGAGTGTTAACCCATGAGAACTTGGAGAAAAGGGGGTTCGTGGGTCCATTTCGTTGCCCTCTCTGTATAGAAGCATCTGAAAATATCAATCATCTTTTTCTAAGCTATCCTTATTCCATCTCAGTCTGGAAGGAAGTGACGAAGTGTGGGGGAGACGGGATTCAATGGCCTTAAGAAATCCAGGATTGTTTTCTCAATTGGAATAAAATGTACCAAGGAGAGCTGGCTCAGAAAAAAGGACTAACAACATGCTGGATGAAAATTCCTAAACTTATATGTTGGTGCATTTGGACAGAAAGAAATCATAGAGTCTTTCAGAACAAAAGCCAGCCAGCGTGGAAGACGGTTGTCAAAATTAATGCTTTACTCAGTGAGGTAGTAAGTATTTCAAAGATTCCAAACAATAAAGAAGAATTGACAGACAGAGAAAATAATTGGATGCAAAAACTTAATATTCATGTTGTAAATAGCATTGTTGTCAAAAAATTGGAAGACTGGGAGGTTCGGATGGACAAATCTCAGTTTGAGAACTGGCTAAGAGAAAGGAAGATTTTCAAATTGTTTTTTGATGGAGCCTCTAAAGAGAACCCGGGAAGAGCGGGAGGTGGAGGAGTTGTCATTAACCTTGGGGGGGAAACTGAGATAGAATACTACTAGAATATTGGATATGACTCCAATAATATGGTCGAAGCTTATGGGCTCTAGCAAGGTATCAAGCTGTTGTAGAAGAAAGGAGTGGACGAGGTAATGGTATTTGGAGATTCCAGGTTAATTATTCAAGCGTTGAATGGGGGAAGTAGGGGTAAGAGGGAGCGATATACAAGGTTGATCAATAGAATAAGGTCCAAGGCCAAAATGTTCAGGAGTATTAAATTTTATCATATTCTTAGGGAGCTAAATGTGTTAGCGGACCTGGCAACCAACAAATCTATAGCTGTAGGTCCCAATGAACTTATTGTCAATTCAATTGTAAGCACGGATATTCCTCCCTAAATTTGAAGGTTTAACGCCTGAAGGGAGGAGAGATTATCAGTTGCTGGTAGTAACTCGGTTCCATGTCAGCGGTTTCTCTGCTAAGATCATTTTAATAACATAACCGTTTTTGTTAAAAAATATATATATATATATATATATATATAATTCAAGATAATTTAAAACAATTTTAATTGTATAACATGTTATACAAAATGATATGTTAGAATAAATTACTAACAAAATTATTTCAGACTAAAAGATTTATATTTATTTTCTTTCAAACTTACTATATTAAAATATTTCACTATATTAAAATATTTCTATATTATTATAAAAAACAAGCTTTAAAGTTATCATAAATAAGTTATCATCTTTTTTATTATATGTTTTATTTTTCAAATTGTTAAAATATTTTTTCTAATATATTATTAAAATGAAGAGAAATCATAAAATAATTAATGTGCTTTAAATATGTATCTAAATTTATATTTACTTATATTGGATCATTATTTCACAATGAATTTTATAATAAGTATTAGATGAATGTCAATGCCAAAACACAACTACAATTTAACTTTCAAAAAATAAAGCAACTTAGTTATTTAACTTTTTTTTTATTTAGACATGAACTAAGTTGCCCTACAACAACACTTGTTTGTAAAAATGACTTATCTTACCTTTATACTCAATGCACCCTTATTTATGACTTTGTAAAAATGGCATACCTTATATTAATACTCAATGCATAAATTACAATAAAGCATTACAAAAGGAGGACATAAAAAATAAAAATAAATAAAAAAAGAAAGAAGTATAAAGTTAATATACTTGTATAAACTACTAAGAAAGGAGGTTCAAAGGGTAAAAGAAGCTAGGAAGGAAGGAAAATGAGCAATAATAAGAAATAAAAAAGCCGAGATAGAAACCAAAAAGATAGTAATAAATAGCAACTCAACATGCTCCAAATTCTTTCTTGGGACTATCGGGGCTTTCCATGGAACAAAGGCCCTAAGCTAAGTTGGATTTCGAATGAAGTTGATATTATATTGTTAGTTGAAACTTGAGAGTGCGAAGAATCTAAGGTCCCTAACATAGATGGCTTTGTACTATGGTCAACCTGGAATAAGCGATTCTATCGTAGAGGCATTGGGGGTATAGCTTGTTACATTAGGAAGAACATATCCCCCCATGCCAGGATTTATAAAAAAGACCCTTACAACCAATATATTTGGATAGAGATCACTGACATTAATGATAAAAAAACATACATAGCACTCTGTTATTTTGCCCCTATTAATTCTAACTTCTATAAGAAAAAACAAATTAGATAAAAATTGTCCTTATAATGGTTTAGAGAATGATATTTCTAGCCTAAGGAATGAAGGTAATATCCTCCTAATGGTTGACTTTAATGCTAGAACTTCAAGCAACCAAGCTATTCTTCTAAACAATCATTCCAACCCTAATCCTCTTTGGTTAGACGGAGACCTTACTCTAGCTAGAAGGTACAAAAGAAGCTCTGAACATCTAGGGAAAAAATTGTTTGGGTCTGAGCCAGTCAAGCTTTGTAGTGCTCAAGATCTCATAATTTGCAACGGTCTATAGAAGTGACTAGCCAGATGGCCTATATCTATGGGCTTGGTAGCAACGTGGTAGACTATGTTATTTTAGATATCCCTTTGCACAACGAAATAATAAATTTTGACATCTTAAACGACCACAAGCTTGACTCGAATCATAGACCTTTAATTGTAACTCTCAATTTTGTCATGCATAGAGATCCCATAGAAGATAATCCTTTTAGCCAAAAAAACTTGATCTTTGATAGAAAAAAAAATTATCTTTTTCTAAATGAATTAAAAATCCATTTGCTTCATTTATCAAGTATAGACAACATAGAAGACCTCTATCATAATTTTACTACAACCCTCTTGTATTCTATTAATAAGTTCTCAGCTGAAGTTTCAAGTAATAAAGGAAATAGAAAAACCATCCCTTGGTATGATCAAGATTGTAAAAGTGCAAGGAGAGAAATCAAGGAAGCTCTTAATGAGTTTCTTAATATTGACAAGATAAAAATATACAAAGCCCTAACTAAAAGGAAAAAATGCAATATATTCATAAAAGACAAGAAAAACTCTTACACCTCTCTAAGGTGGCTCCTAAGAAATTCTGGAGGCAGATTCTAACTAGAAAAACTAAAGATAATAATAGAATTGCTTTACACGACTGGAATTCCTATCTTAAAAAGCTTTATGAATCCCCAAATGTCATAGATAACTTTGAAACCCTGCTCACAACGGAAGAAGTTTTCTCATTAGAAGACATAGATTTTGGGGTTAAGCGTCTGGAAAATGGAAGAGCTAAAGACATTGAAGGTTACCAAGCAGAAATCTAAAAAATTGGAGGACATGTCCTCATCTCTCACATTCACAAGCTATTTAATCAAGCGGTCAAGAAAGGGTTCCCTAAACCATGAACTCAGAGCCTCACTATCCCTATTTTTAAAAGTGGGGATACAAATAACCCCTCTAATTATCGAACAATTATGATTAGCCCTCTCTTAGCCAAGTTATATGTTATTATATTGGAAAAGAAGATGAGCATATGCCTTGAAAGTGAAGGTAAGTGGGCTAAAGGCCAAGCGGGTTTTAGAAGACAACACTCAACAATGGACCACCTCGTTACGCTTAGGATCATTGTGGAGGAATATTGTAATGATAAATCCAATCTCTTTTGTTGCTTTATGGACTTTAGAAAGGCTTTCTATACGGTACCTAGAAATAACCTATGGAATATATTAGAAGAGCTAAAGGTTCCTTTCGAGTTGAGAGCTTCCGCAATAAGGTTATACGAGAATGCCATTGCCAAGTTTAAGAGCAACGAGGGGTGGTCGAAAGATATTAAATGTAAAATCGGAGTTAAGAAAGGTTGCCCCCTCTACCCTACCCTATTTGGTATTTACATCAATAAGCTAGAAGGTTGTTTAGAGGAAGCAGGTTGTGCTGGTACAATCTTAGCTAGAATCGTCATCATCCTTCTTCTCTATGCTAACGATATTGTTCTTCTGGTAAGGTGTCCATCTGATCTTGATAAGCAGCTAAGACTTCTTAAGGATTTTTTCTCTACCATGGGTATGACTGTTAACACTGACAAAATGAAAGTTATGATTATCAAATCTAAGAAGGACACTTATGCTAATTTTGAGTATGACAATAACAACTTGGAGGAAGTGTCTTCTTACAAATACCTAGGAATTGATATTCATCACAAGCTCAATTGGAACTATAGCATTGAGAAAAGGATTAATGGAGGCCGGAAAGCTTATTTTGGTCTTTAAAATAGTTGTAAAGCAACAAACCTTATGATGTGGGATAAAAAGAAGCTCCTCTTTGAAACTTTAGTCACTCCTGTTATCTTGTATGGGTGTGAGGTTTGGGGTTGCAGCATCTCTAGAGAATCTTGGAGAAAGATTGAGCAAATCCATAAACATTTTATAATGTATAACCTCAAAATTAAAAGCAATACACCCTACCACATTCTCATTATAGAAGTGGGTATTTCCCCTATCGAGAGCCTAGCTATGACTAGGCTCATGTTATACAAGCACAAAATCAATAACATAGGAGACCATAGACTTTATAAGCTAGCTTTAAATTCCAGCCAAAACCATATAAGGCTCAAGCGAGGTTGGTATAAAGATACAAGGGCCTGGTTAGACCATTGGGAGATCGACAAAAATGTTGCATTGCAAAATATTAATAACATTAGTAATATTGTTACTTCTAAGTTTAAAGAGAAAATGTGGTGTGAGAAAGATTTAGAGGCTAAAAGAAAATTAAGATATTATAAGGAGGTCATCAACCCTACTCTAGAAGATCAAAAGTATCTCTTTGTTTTAACTAGTTCAAAGAAAAAAATTAGTATAGCCAAGATAAGAACGAACTCTCATGAGCTCCATAGTGAAACTGGTCGTTGGGCAGTTCCTAAAACACCATGGGTGGAAAGGATTTGCCATCTCTGTGAGAATATGAACATTGAGGATGAAAATCACTTCCTCTTAGAGTGCCCTGCGTACACCCACATTAGATCTCAGTTTCATAATATTTGTTGCGATACCGACCTTCCCAGCCTTTTAACATGTCAAAATTATAGTGAGCTCGGGACGCTTCTCTCCAAGCTCTTTGTGCATAGGAATACAATTTTAAAACAAACTAAATAATTCGTTTCTTTAGGTCCGACAGACCAAAGCTTGGCCTCAGGGGATGTTAAGCATCATCATCATATGGACCTGTCCTTATAATTTAATTAATGGATATTCAAGGGACATGTCCATATAATGTAATTAAAGGATATGCAAATATAACTATGTAAATAAGGTTAGTAAATTGGTATAAAAAAAGGCTCATTTTACTTTATGGTTGGCACATATATAAACTATGTAAGGAGGACACATTGGAGGTACACTTTACATTATCAATGAAAGATATATGATTAATAAAGAGGTGGAAGAAGAAATGAACACTTTACATTTTATTAACTAAGAAAGAACTTATTTATTAAAAAAATATGTGTGTGCGTGTGCCCACGCAAGAGGTTTAATAAAAAACTTAACTTTGTAAATTTAAATATTTAACAAAAAATTAAACAAAAGTTTTTGATGAAGCATTTAATTTCTATCAAGTAAGCATGTATTAACATTTTGAGTAGAGTTTGAATTTTAAATTTGTAAATATAAATTTATATTAGAATATGAAATACTAAGCCATTAAATTTTATGTTTGAATAAATACATTACTATTATTATTATAACTCTTATTAAATAAGTATTTTTTACCTTAAATATGTAAATCTATATCATGAAATAAGACATAAGGATCATGGTATATTGAAACTTTTGTTTATGTAAAAAGATAAATGTGTTTGTTTCTATGACATTAATGTCTATACCTCTTAAACTCAATTCCACATGGTAACACATTCTTAGTTGATAAAAACTAAGTATTTCATTGAATACATACATCACAAATTCAATTCTACCTATGCTATGAGCATTTTTTAGGAAAATATGTGGAAAGTTAGTAATAGTAAGTTATTGAAAACAAGCATATTCACATTGCAACCAATACACCATGATGTAACTAGTAGGAAGAACCACTCTCTTGTTATTTCTTTCATTTGAATAAGGATCGCGGTATATTTGGGCCTTATATGTTTTTATGGACTACTTCTATTTAATCAATATAAGATATTAATTTTTTATAGTGAGATTTTGATGTCACCAAAACAATTCGAAGACACATATGTTAAGAATATGTAAGGGGAACTCTGTCATATTGTAAAACAAAACATTTCCAACTATACTCAAGTATACATCTCACACTAAAATACAGAATATATATTTTTACAATCTTGACATTTTCTTGTTTGCCATCATTGGAATCTAATCATGCAATGTTTAATAAAATTGCATTTCTAATTTGATGATGTTGATTTTGACATTTTCGTGTTTTTTTTTCTTTCTTCAATGTGGTTCACGCGCCGGCTTGACCAACGGGCTACGTCCACGGAAATAAATCAGGCGGGCCCACTCGAAGGGGCCTCACACCTTCGGCACACTTCATGCCTAACCCCAATAGCGTCAATGATAATTGAACCCGTGACCTCTATACCGAGAGGCCTAGAGACAGGTGCTCAACCAATTGAGCTAACTCTTGGGGCTAACATTTTCGTGTTTGCCATCACTAGAATTTGATTTGCAACTCATGGGCAATCTTGCAAACAATAATAACAACTACATGCTCCAAGCAATGGCTATTCCTATTGCATGACCTGTCACAAATTTCACCAATGGTTCAAATGCACAGTAAGATGATGACCACCAACTAGAATATTCTTATGTGTAGAGAAGAGAGTAATGTTATCCTACAAATTATGGGTCTAATCAAGATTAGTAAATGGTGCATGTAGAGTGGTCATGTAAATTATATACACACTTGGATCTCTCTCCTAAGTTACTACCCTATGTTGTCCCCACATCTGATAATTACATTGGGCCTCCATGGGACCAATCTCAGCCAATGCACATATTAATTCCACCCATAAATTACAATAACAAGAAACAAATCCCCCTCAAGATTGCTTGGGAATTGACTATCTATAAAAACCACGAATTGGGATTAACAAGGTCAACCGTTGAAATTGGTAACAATGAATGCCAGGGATTGACCTCCATAGCAATGACATGCACTCCAACATTAGAAGGAATGTGAATTGCACTATCGTTCTCCTTAGAATGCTATGCAAAGATGAAAGACACTTCATATGTATGACTTAAAAAAAGGAAGAGGCACACCTTCATTCTTTGTCCATTTCACACTTAAAATTGCAACCCCCAATCCCTGCACTCCCCCTACCAAAGGAAAATGCCAATGTTGATTTCCAATATAA
This sequence comes from Pseudotsuga menziesii, assembly GCA_001517045.1. NCBI lineage: Eukaryota > Viridiplantae > Streptophyta > Pinopsida > Pinales > Pinaceae > Pseudotsuga > Pseudotsuga menziesii. The sequence continues at coordinate 143,696 of LPNX010522424.1, read as the reverse complement.
TTAGTGTCAAACTTGATCACTACCTAGCCTTTTATTATTTTACTCACACATGTATACTTTCTCGTATGACAAATTAATGTACATTTAATTTTACTTGCCGTCGATTACATGGGTTTCTATTTATTGCTTATTAGTACTTGTAATAGAGCTTCTTTTCAATTTCATTAACTACTATGCTTACCATAAATTAGCTAAACTTGCTTTCAACACATAATATTAAATTATGTACATACACACAACTTTCTCTCATTTTGCAACATATTCAATTCTCTTCGTCTTTTCATTTCCCCAGTTTCGGGGGTATGCTAGTTTTATTAAACGATTTGTCTAACTAGGGGGCGATTTTTTTCTCTATTTCTAGTTCGTTTTTACTTGCTTCTGGTCATGAATCTTCACGAAATTTTCAAAACTTGTAAAAACATTGCTAGATCTTATAGAGTGTGGGTGCCTGGGGGGGTTTTCATGTCACCTGATTTCATTTATGCACTTAAAACCGCCCAACAAACAACATAAATTACAAGATTTTATGAGTTAAATTCACTAGATTCCGACTAAAAATCAGCCGAAAAATCAAAATCGTCCCCTAGTTAGACAACTCCTTTTATAAAGGTTAAGTTTTGATATCTATGTAAAAGTTCAATTTTTAATGAAATTTTTTTTTAATGTTTTTTTTCATGTATACCGGTAGAGTTTTTATGAAAGAAGCATTTCATAAAGGAAGGAAAGGATTTTGTTTTCCTAAGAATGAAATAAAAGATTAAGTGGTGTTTAGAGAAACCGTTTCTATTTTTTTTTTAATGTATTGTTATGTGTTTGAATATTTCCTAATGAAGCGAATTGTGAGTTGGCTTTGGATTGTTTTTATAATTATTTTTTATTATTTTAAAGAAAGTTTATTTATATTTCGATTTAATATAAATAGTAACAAATAATTTATTTATTTTTAAATATAAAAGTTTTATTAATTAAAAATTAAAATATCATTTTTATAATTAATTTAATAAAAATAATAATTATATATTTCACAAGCATGATGATTTTACCATTGTTTTTATTGATAGAGAGGTAATTGTTTTATTATCGATAGTTTATCATTATTTTTGTTGATAGAGAAGTAATTGTTTTATTATAATTGATATTTGAAATGTTATATCAAGAAAAATATATGACTATTATATTTAATTTTTTATGTATATATTTTTTAATTTTGGGATAAGGAAAGAGTCTTAGTCCCATGTTTGGGATGGTTCCCAATCTCAACCTTTGGCCTACAAGATTTGAATTGATAACCTATGGAGACTTAACCATCACTTTTTAATAATTCACCTATATGTGTGTAGATTATTTAATCTTTTATGATGTAAACACAATAATAAGATATGGATACAATTTCATTAGTTCGATTTGATAAGAGTATCATATTAAAATTCTTTATATGTTTTTTTCCTAGTAAAATAGATAGCAATTTCATTTTATTAAAATGAAACCACTTTTGCCCAGACAGGAAGCCTTACATATATCCAAGTCAAATTATTAATACATACTAACCAAAAAGACAAAAAACAAATGCATTTTAGCCTCACTAATGTTTATTTTAGAGCCTTCATCCAATAATATAAATACATAACATCATCATATTGTAGAGAATAGATCCATAGCCATCTAAAAATGGGGAAAAAAACATAGAAACATCCCCAAACCCCATCAAAAATAACACAGAGACAATCATCTAGAGCGTGAAACATGGGAAATCCTGATTTTAAGGGAGCCCTTGATAGTTCATTGCTAATCTGCCTGAACATATCAAACAACTTGATCCCTCACATGAGCTACCACTGATTTACAACCCCTCAACATGTAGGAGCACTTTAGAGAGAAGCTCTACATAAGCCCACTGGGAACCTCGACCATCATGGAGGCTAAAGACTTCCTGGATCCAAGGAAGTAACCATGAGGATATGTGGCTGCACCAACCTTCTATCCAAAAGTCGGAGCAAGGTAGACGAGGGAGCCTCTAAAGGAGTACATTCTACCATAGGGTCTGCCTTATCCTCCTCGTAGGGAGAATCCTCCGGTGGAGGAATGGTCCAAACAAGTATAGAACTTAGGGAGAAAGAGCATTCCAGAGGGTCGCCTAAACATCCAACTTGTCCCCCAAGAGGAGTCCGATTAAAGACGATGGGGAGGTCGATACCCAGTCGAGGACCATGGACCAACGATGTTAGAGGACAAACCATTAGACCATGAATAGAAGAAAATAAATCCAAATCAAAGCTAAAAAACCCTAAAAGGTAACACCATAGATAAGACAAGAATAGTGGCATCCATCGAGACATCCTCAAGCGATGGGGAAAAAGAAAAGGCTTACCAGAATCCAAGGGCATCAACTAACCAGGTTTTTAAACATCACAAGAAGCATTGGTTGAGACCATATTAGTAACATCAGACATGGACACCACCAACGAAACCTTCATGATCTCATCCAAGTCAAATTATTAATACATACTCACCAAAAAGACAAAAAACAAATGCATTTTAACCTCACTAATGTCTATTTTAGAGCCTTCATCCAATAATATAAATACATAACATCATCATATTGTAGAGAATAGGTCCATAGCCATCCAAAAATGGGGCAGAAAAACATAGAAGCATCCCCAAACCCCATAAAAAATAACACAGAGACAATCATCTAGAGCGTGAAACATGGGAAATCCTGACTTTAAGGGAACCCTTGATAGTTCGTTGCTAACCTACTTGAACATTTCAAACAGCTTGATCTCTCACATGAGCTACCATTGATTTACAACTCCTCAACCTGTAGGATCACTTTAGAGAGAAGCTCTACATAAGACCACTGGGAACCTTGACCATCATGGAGGATAGAGACTTCCTGGATCTGAGGAAGTAACCATGAGGATATGTGGTTGCACCAACCTTCTGTCCAAAAGTTGGAGCAGGGTAGACGAGGGAGCCACTGAAGGAGTACATTCTACCATAGGGTTTGCCTTATCCTCCTCATAGGGAGAATCCTCCAATGGAGGAATGGCCCAAACAAGTATAGAACTTTGGGAGAAAGAGCATTCCAGAGGGTCACCTAAACATCCAACTTGTCCCCTAAGAGGAGTCGAATTAAAGACAATGGGGAGGTCGATATCCAATCGAGGACCATGGACCAACAAAGTTAGAGGACAAACCATCGGACCATGAATAAAAGAAAATAAATCCAAATCAGAGCTAAAAACCCTAAAATGTAACACCATAGATAAGACAAGAACAATGGCATCCATCGAGACATCCTCAAGCGATGGGGAAAAAGAAAAGGCTTACCAGAATCCAAGGGCATCAACTGGTTAGGCTGTGAAACATCATAAGAAGCACTGGATGAGACCCTATTAGTAACATTATACATGGACACCACCAACGAAACCTTCATGATCTCATCCAAGTCAAATTATTAATACACACTAACCAAAAAGACAAAAAATAAATTCATTTTAGCCTCACTAATGTCTATTTTAGAGCCTTCATTCAATAATATAAATACATAACATCATCATATTGTAGAGAATAGGTCCATAGCCATCCAAAAATGGGGCAAAAAAACATAGAAACATCCCCAAACCCCATCAAAAATAACACGGAGACAATCATATAGAGCGTGAAACATGGGAAATCTTGACTTTAAGGGAGCCCTTGATAGTTTGTTGCTAACCTGCATGAACATCTCGAATGGATTGATCCCTCACATGAGCTACCACTGATTTACAACCCCTCAACCTGTAGGAGCACTTTAGAGAGAATCTCTACATAAGACCACTGGGAACCTCGACCATCATGGAGGATAGAGACTTCCTGGATCCGAGGAAGTAACCATGAGGATATGTGGCTGCACCAACCTTTTGTCCAAATGTCAGAGTAGGGTAGACGAGGGAGCCTCTGAAGGAGTACATTCTGCCATAGGGTCTGCCTTATCCTCCTCGTAGGGAGAATCCTCCATTGGAGGAATGGCCCAAACAAGTATAGAACTTAGGGAGAAATAGCATTCCAGAGGGTCGCCTAAACATCCAACTTTTCCCCCAGGAGGAGTCTGATTAAAGACAATGGGGAGGTCGATACCCAGTCGACGACCATAGACCAACAAAGTCAGAGGACAAACCATCGGACAGTGAATAGAAGAAATTAAATCCAAATCAGAGCTAAAAACCCTAAAATGTAACACCATAGATAACACAAGAATAGTGGCATCCATCGAGACATCCTCAAGCGATGGGGAAAAAGAAAAGGCTTACTAGAATCCAAGGGTATCAACTAGCCAGACTATGAAACATCACAAGAAGCACTGGTTGAGACCCTATTAGTAACATCAGACATGGGCACCACCAACGAAACCTTCATGATCTCATCGGGAACAGAGCACAAATCTAGATCGTCAAAACCTTCAACATAACTAACACCCAAACCTAGAGCATGCAAAGGTTCAAAAGCCTCATAGATATGAGATAACTCTTGGACCAAAGAAGTCGCATCCAGATTCAAAAAGAAGTAAGAACCATCCTTCTCTTTCCAAGATGATCCAAGAGCACTAGGGAAAGATGGGAGTGAAGGCCATATCGACACCAACAAGTTGGAATCCAAACCACCATTTGCACCTGGAAAGGAAGAAGAATCTTTCGCAGGAGACGACTTGCCAACAAAGAAACTAAAAGGGAGAGGGAAAGATTACACAAGGTGGCCATACCTATGACACTGGATGCATTTAAAGGGCGCCCCTACATAGTCCATCTTTTGCAAAAAGAAAGGGACTCTTTTCAATATTGTAATCTCAGTAGCTAAACCATCTCAAGTATCAATGTTAACGAGAATGTGTATTATGGTCATAACCCTAGTGGACTAGAATCTCATATTAGCTTTAATGAAAGACCCCAACTCCTTTCCAATCAAAGCAAAGATTTGTTCATTCCAAATCTTTGGCGATAATCCTAACAAGAAGAACCAAATGGGTCTGGTGTAAATATTCTCATGCCTGGCATCAAAGAAAGGGGACTGACATTTTAGCTTGATGACCACTGATCCCCAAGACCAAACCCCTGTCAATATCACAAACACATGCTCAACCATCCAAAAAATGGCTCCATTCCAACCCTTAGCAAGCACATAAAACTGCGAAGAATAGCCAAACAATACAGACCAGTAAGTACCTATCCATTCCTTCAAAGATTTATGACCCATATAACACCCAACAAACTGCACCACCACAACAATCTCTAAAAAGTTAACTACTTCGTTCAAAGGGACATCATCCCCAAGAGCCAAGTTAACCGGTCGCTACTTCAACTTGACGTAGGGTTTACACCAAGGTGGAGGAGATGCAACACCCAAGAAGAACACATAAACCCTCAATTCTTTATATGTTATCAAACATCTTAATATAAAAAGGGAAACAAGTGAGTTTAAAATGGTGTAGCAATACTTTACATTTTTTCAAAATAATTTTATATTATTTTTTCTTTTTAAGATTCAATACATTAAAATAAGTTTATAAATGTAAAAAATCATAATCATTTTATTATTTTATTAAAATTAATTTTATGATATCGAATTTGATAATACTAACAATATAATCTCACACAATAATAATATATTGAAATACCATATAACCACAAATTTGATAAGCTAATGATATAATTTCAAAAACAACATAAGATAAAAGATACTAAATTGATTCGATAAGGAGGAGCCATGTTAAGACTTTGATTGTTCTCATCATACTCAATACAAAGGGGAATCAGTGGAAGCACTGTAGCAATACAATTTTTTAAGTAAATTTAAGTATTTTTAAGGTTCAATGTATTAAAATTGGTTTTCTAACATTAACTCTTAAGTTATTAGGTAACTGGAGGACTATTTTTTTTGTCTTTTACTTGATGGGATTTTTGTCAAGTTATTAGTGTATGTCATCTTATCCTTGGTCTCGTACGTTGGAGCCTCTACTCCCCTTGACCCCATGGTTGTTGATGAGGGATCCTCTACTCCTTTGTATATGTCCATGTTTTCTCGTGAAACTTTGAAATCTTCATCACGTTATCTTCTGACCATTTGGGTTTCCTCGACTCTCTGCAAAAGGATCTTGATGGAACTTACCATTTATTTATAATTTTGATGGATATTTACTAAGAACTCTTTATAGAGGAGGGAAACTTCCAAGTATGTTTTGAGGAGCATAAGGTATTAAGGATGTGTCAAGGATAGATGTTGAATACTATACCAATTTGTGGTGTTCAAGCTTGAATCGAGATAAATATCTTAACATCCATGGTTTAAGGAATTTGTTTGCCTATGCTTTTCAATGGCTATTTGGTTGTTTGAAACTTTAAAGTCAATAAAGCAGACCACGTAATTTCGATCTCTTATGCATAATTTTTTGGTTGCTTGCCTATAAGTTCGGTTTTGCTATTTTGTTATTTACTTGTGATACATTTGAATCCTATGGGGTTTTAGATTTGAGACAACTTGCATATGATATGTACTATGAAATGATGTGTCTTAGTGTGCAACACTGTCCTAAAATATATGATTTGCAAGTTATCTTTAATTATAGATGCATTTGTCTTCTTTAGTTTTTCCATTGCCTATTGTAACACACCTAAAAATCATACATAAATTTTGTTTACATGTGTTATTTTTACATTTACCTTAGCAACATTTCTATGTCTAAGTTACTGTTGGTTATAATATCTATTGTCCTGTTGCATATGACATGACTTGCGGATGTTTATGATGGCTAGATCCTTCTAGAACATTCAGCCATACTCCTTCAAGTGATGTACTTTGTTTACTTATTTTATAATTAATTATCATGCTTTAAAGGCTTGGCCTTGACATAGTTACACTATGTATGTAAGACCTGCCCCTAAGCATGAGAGGCTTAGGGTTTGTAAGTATGGTTCTCCATATGGTTATCTCTTACCATGAATAAAAATAGGGTTTACCTACTTGTACTTGGCATAGTACTGCATGTTTTTGAATCTACTGCAACGATTTACAGATCCTACATGTGTTGGTTTGATGCATCTATTTACAGATTTATTGTGCACAAGTTTGATACTACCTTTGCCATAGTTTAAAGAGCAAGATCATGCATCATGCATGAAATATGGTTCTAAGGTTTATTATGGTTCTTAAGTTTTAATACTAGTCCTATATTATAATTAAGACCGTACCGAATACCTTACCCTAACCCAATGCTAAGGTATTGACATGCATGTAAAATTATGTGGTACACCAAGGATGGGTATGGTACTAACCATAACCCATGGTGGCATAGGGCCCCAACCCAACCATACGAAGTTCCAGCAATGTAATCATACAAGGTTTATGGTATGTCGATGCAAGGTTTTAAGAACATGTTATAAGGTGGTTGTATTATATGTTAACCCGTCGATCGATGGTATATAATTGGTTTTAAATTATACTATCCAAGTTTTGGATTGGCAATGATCCGTTGTAAAGTTTTTGGCCATGCAATAAGTTGTCCTTCAATTGACATTCAAGTCTATCCTGGATGCGAGTTGGCAGCGCAGCCAGGAACACGAGGCAGTACGGGGTGTGATCCCTACCCTACACCTGGATGGTGAGATTATTTGAGTTTGATAGGGTTTTGATAAGGCCTTTACTCTGTCGTTTGGTTTCACGTTGTTGGTCGGAGGCTTGGTGGAGTCCGAGCTCTGCTCTGTTTGGTTCTTACTCTGGTTTATTGCGTTGATGGCTTTCTTGGTGCAAGAACTCTGCTTCGTTTCACCACATTAATGGTTTGACTGGTTCTTTCCGAGGTGAACTATTCTCAACGTCTTCTTATCAGTCTGCCCTTCAACACCGGGTTCCAAAGAGTTTGCCAACTTTGCTACTAACAGCCAGTTTGTGCAAACAGATGAACATTGCTTGGGTTCTTTAGCTCTATATTTTATTTTCCTTGTAGTGTTCAAAATATAGGGTTTTCACTGATACAAATTTTCTTTGTATACTTGTAGGTTGTGGAGGGATAAGGGGACTCCGGAGGAGCCTACCCTTGGCCCTCTTTGCCCAACTCCAAGGTAAGGGTTTATTAAAATGTTTATAGAATACAATTTGTTTTGTTGTTATTTTCTTTCCATTGAAACTGACATAAGCTTACCATTTTTTTTTGTGCAGGTTGAGGCGCTGGGGAGGGAGGCAATAGGTTCACCTCCTCCCAAGCCTACGTTTTTAAATGCCAGGTAAGAATATCAAAATCTTAGTTAAGAATCTTATTATCAGTTGGAAACTTGTTTAAGCATAAGTTTAAAACCTTGTTGGTTTTGTGTGCAGGTAGAACTGGGCGCAGGCAATGATGCCGCAAAAGCAGCCACTACTCTTAAGATAAGTATTTTTTTATATCATTGGTTCTCTACGTTAGTGTTTCAATCCTTAGGGTTTACCCCTTTGTGGATTCACATCCCCTGCTTCGGCAATGCTTGAGTATCTTTGTGAAGGGTTTTTTCATGTGGGTTGTTTGGTTTAAGAACGAGGCAACCATCTTCGATGGTCTTACTGCCTGTAACGATGTTGATTAATGTAATATTATTTAATGTTATAACCTAGGATTGTGACATCATGATTATGCTTCTCGCTTATATTAAGGAATTTACCTTGTGTAAAGATGGTAGCCATTGTAAAATGGTCTTACGACCATCTTAGGTTGCTTCAATGAATTTGTGAGCTTTAATATAACTTCTTGCAGGGTCTGCGACTATAAATTACTAGTCTGAAATGTATTAAATGCTATAGGCTTACAACCAAGCATTTGATTAAAACAAACCTCAAAGGGTGCGACCTGTAAAATAATTAATGGTTTACTTGCGAAGTGATTTTTATTTTGATGAGATTGATAATCACACGACTGTATTTTTAATTTATTATTTTATGAGTTTCGACCTGTCAATCTCTAGTGGTGTGTAGATTGACCCGCGATCCATTTCTAGATCTGAATGTTGTTTGTTTACTACAATGATGCAGTCTTTATTTCAACATTTACCTGTGAATAATTATTTGGTTCGGATCTATGTAAAGGGATTCGATCCCACGATCCCTAGAATGTAGATTATCATGTGAGTGCGTGGAGATTATATAGGGCTATTTTTTATTGTATTTTATCTCGATAGCCACTATGTGGACTTACCTGGGAAAATTGGTTTCAAGTCGTGACAATATATATGATATCTAAATTATCAGTCAGTTTGAAGATTTGACTTAAATTGTTCTTTTATTGTTTAAGCTTGCTAGTGGATGTTACCAGGATCCTCTATCCATTAATTTATATTTGATTTAGTATTCTTTAATGTATTTAGATAGACCTAGTGGTTGTAAAAAAATCTTTTGTTTGAATCTAGAAATTTAAGTGAAAGCCTTGGAGGGATTCGATCCTGGGACCTCTATCCTGTACTATTATCTGGTGCAGTAAAACGATGCTCGACCTCTTGTACAAACTAGGGTAGCCATGATGTAGAATTACAACCCTGTAAGAAGGTGTAAATGATGTTGACCCTTTGGGTCTGTGATAGTAAAAATAATCATGATTTGGTAATCCTGATGCACAATGCCTAATGTGAAGATGTTTTAAACAAATGGATCTGTGATCCATAGGTTTATGCTCTTGTCACTTCGTAATAATATAAGGGAAAAGATCACATAATTCATGTAACTATTTTCCTTATCTTAATTAGTCTTACGATAGTAACATTGTTTGTTCCTAGCAAGATCCTAGTCGATACTTAATACTTTAACTTAGTTTCTTTATAGGTTATAGTACTACTAAAAATAATCTCTTGTATGTATTTATACTAAACATTACAGATCTATATAATAATAACATTATAATTGGATACTGTCGATTTGTATAGAGAAATTGGATGAATGCTAAGTGAATGGATTTCATTTGCTTACCTAGAAAGGAAAAGTATATCTATACTTATAACATAAATTGGAATTAATTGTAATTCCAGTCGATAATTTAATTTCAATATGCAGAGTTAAAACATATATAGGAAAATGATGCAACTAGGAAATATACAGTCTAATACAGCAAATTACTATGTATATTATAATTAAATGATTCCACTCCATTAAGTACAGGATACTAGTATAACAACAATAGATTAATAACAAACAATTAGAATTAATCCACTACATATCTAGGATTTAAATATATTTTACAACATTAAAATATAAAGTATAAACCTGGCACCAACATTGGGAAAACAAGAGTGGAGATGTTGTTCCTCCCAACCAACTCCCAGAGGAACCAAGTTACTTGCTCCAAAACCTCTGAGACTGTTCGCTGAACCACAAGAGCAAAATCTCAATGTGTCATCTCTTGCATTTCACGGATGTTTAATCCTTGTCCAATGCTAGTTTCCTGATGCTTATGGACATACTAATTTATAGTATTTTTCCTAGGACTTGGTCATTTATGAGCCTCCTGCTCTTTAGCACTCAACTAAGAGTTGTGACATGATTTTTGGGGATGATGCCTCCGACATCCTGAAATCTCACTCAGTAATTTTCGCCACTTGTCTTTTTCCTCTTGTGGGTCAGCAAACACTATTCAACAACTTTATCCACTCTTGTCCCCCTTCACCGTATTTTATTAAATAAAATTGTTTTTATTACAAAATGTTTTATTCTTAACTTTTCTGTCAAAAACAAGGATTTACATCCTTGTTCATCATTGTATATTATGCTATGTAAGATTACCTTAAGCTTCTATTTCTTTATTTATTTATTATATAGTTCTTAAAAGTATAAATCAAAATTCTTAAAATAATTCTTTTTTTTCACTTTGAATCAAATTTACTTTATTTGAACTTTTTTCTTTTTACATTTGGCTACTTTTTATAGCAATACTAATTACAACTTTGATTCATAGTATTAAATTATTATTATTTTTCATATAAAAATAAATAAATAAATAAATAAAATCATTTTTTAAACTTTTTTCAGATGGAAAGATCCACAGGAAATCCAACAATACTTCCCCACATTCGTGGATGGTAGAGGTGGTAAACCGCCGGCCATCCTAGCAGAAGGCCTAACCCCAGAGGACTCAAGGCTCGAACCCGTGACCTCCCCCGAATCGAGAGAGTGTGCGCACGTCTTACCAATTGAGCTAACCCTTGGGACTAAAATCATTTTTTTTTAACTTATAAACATCATGTTACTTTTGTACTCTTACCTTGAGCTTAAACCACCATATGAAAATTCTGAATAAACATTAAACTCCTTTTTTAACAAGTTATAAATATCTGATTTCCTTTATTTGGGGTTCAACAAAAATGGTTATATCTTATACTATACGATATTAATAAAATAATTCTACTACCTTACAGAAATAAATAAACAATCCACTTCAGAAATTTTGTCAACACTTTATAACTTAAACAATCTCGAACTTTAAAATAATCCAATTGTCAAATTTTATTCAAAACTTTGAATCCTTTTGCGTAAGTTTTAACCGAATTAAAATTTTTTAAAACAAATTTAATATTTTGAAAACCAATATAGAGACGTGGAACACTCGTGAGCACACATATTGCCCCTTTCTATTTATGAAAAGCGCAACACTTGGCGTTACATAATTTGCAACAAATAGTAGAAAAGTGGAAGTGAGAAGAGTCTATTTGCAATGATTACTAACTATGTGGGCCCATAATAAAAGCTGAATGATTAGATTCCAAATATATCATTCTTCAAAGTGGAGTCACTCATTGATGTTCAAAATTGAAACACACCCAAGATTTTGACTCGTTCTATAAAGTATACTTTATAATAGCTTTAAATTTCTTTATGTTTTATAAAATGTAAATATATGGCAATATTATGAATAACAAATCTTATTGCTTTTAAGATGCTTATTCTATATCATAATAGAATATGTGTAAGTTTTTTGTGCTTATCTTACAGTGAATATGTGTTTTTTATAAAAATATATATCTTTTCAAATTAGATTTAAAATATTTGTTTATAACCAATTAAAATCATAAATATTTTATTCATATTTTCTCAATATTTCTACGGTATTACTGTTGGCCTTATTTTTATTGTGCTGCTTTTGGCCTTCGCCATCCGAATCGCTTATGGTAAGTCTCCAGTGGGGCTTTCTTGGCCTACATATTGAAAACACCTTTCTGCTATTCGGATCTGCCATCGTTGTTGTTGAATCGCTCAGGGGAAGTCTCCTCAGAGCCTCTCTTGGGCTGCATAATCTGCATTTCGTCTTGGCCATCGCCATGGTTGAACCGCTCGTAATTCTCACATGAAGAAGATTGTGTCAGGTAAATACTCCTGGAGTTTCCTGGACTGTTGGAGCCCATGGTGATCTTTTTTCAGGCATAGAAGAGATGACACCGGACACAAAAACACAAATACAAACCACCCTCCAACTACAACTACAACTACTAATAGTTCTCAGGATTACTAAACCAGAGTGCCTCGCCATATATCGAAACCATTCCCAAATTTACCAAACCCTCGGCTTCTTCTAAGGATTGGTTCATCATAGAAGTAAATCCCCAATTGTCACGTCCCCACCCCTCATACCGACGATGGAGAGCAAATGATGATGCGATCAACGCAATTGCAATTTTACATGATGGTTTCGTATACACTGTTTCTGTCGATTGCAAGATAAAAGTATGAAAGAAATTGTTGGGATATTATAAAGCCACTACATACTTAAGATAACAATATTTAATCATTTTTTATTAATTTCCTACCCACTCGCTTAGATAGTTGGCATCCACTTGCACCACTTGGTCAACACTTGCCATATATACCCCAAGAGCGCCTTTATCTTGATTCTAGTTAGATCTTGTCTACTTTATTGACTGCCAAACTTAGTAATTGCACCTTCCTGCATATTCTGTCTTTATCTTTCTTTATTCCAGCTTTTCAATGGATAAGAAAAAGCTACTCAACTAGGAAACTGCTATATTTTGTTTCCAACCCATCTTCCATGATTTTCTCTTCAGATTTCAGGATTGACATGTTTTTCCATCACTCATGACAACTCGCTAATGCTTTAGCTAATTCGTGAGGTCCTTGACAGAGTTGGAAAATGCTTTAGCCACCTATGGGGGTTTATCATATTTAGAAATCTTGATTTATGAGCTAGCATGAGTTGTTTTCTAGCAACTCTATTTTCCTTTATAAGGGTGTATTGCTATTGTAATAATGAATCAATAATCATTTATTTATCACTCCTAAATGTGTGTTCATTATTCTTCTCCTTCTCTCCTTTTGCTAATTCTCTGCAATTCCCTATGAGGTTAATTGTGTGATTAGATTCTTAGCTTGTTTATAGAATTTTTGCTACCATCAAGGCTTTAGAATTCTAACATGGTATCAAAGCTTTGGGAGCTCATCAATTAATCCTCCTTTTCAGATTTGCAGGTGTAACAACTTCTATATGGATTCAAAAGTTCATATACTATCTCCTTTCAACTATGCTGATTGGAAGCCAAATATGAGCCCATACTTGAAGAGGCAATGTCTCTTTGATGTCTCCATTGGTGCAGTGAGTGAACCAGAGTCTTATGAAGATAAAATTGTCTGGCTTAATGATTGTGATAGAGCTTATGGAATTATGTGTCTGGTAATGTCTCCAAAGATACATCATCTCATAGATTCTGTTGAGTATCCATTCAAGCTTTGGAACAATTTGGACAAACCTTTTGGTGTACAGGAAGAAGAAGATGAAGCATGGAGCGAACCCAACATCTCCTCACATGCTCTCTCTTAAGATGTCTAATCATCTACATTCTCTGGTGAATTTATTCATGATGAAGAAGTCTCTCATACAGTTCTCGTTGCTACCATTCTCTTTGATTTGAATGCTTCCTCCTTCTATAAAGAAGAAAATATTGAAGAGCCATATTTTTCTATATATATTGAAGTTGAAGATCTCGATTCATCTTCTTATGATGTTGATGATGAAAAATAAGTGACTAATGGAATTTCCATTGCCATTGTTGATGATTCATTCACACATTCAGTGTTCTTTATATCTTCTATCATAGATTTTGAGATCTATATGCCATATCTTTCACACCTTGTGCATACCTCTCTCCTTGATGGTGTGAAATTGAGTGAGTTCCTATATGTTTGCTTGGCTAGATCAAGTCTTATTTGTGTCATACCACTCACCATACTTGATCTCCTGCACTTCTACATCTACTCCTTTGTTCTTTGCATCAATACTCAAAGCCTCCTTGAAGATTTTGAACATCTCTTTCTTTCCTCCTTTCATATTTCTACCACATAGGATTCTTTACCAGTTTATGCTCTAGAAGAGTATATTGATGTGCTAGTCTGTGTTCTTTTGGATACCTTAGAAGCTAGATCAACCTATGGAGTCTCGACACTCACACTCCCTGATCCTAAGCCTTCTCCTTTTTCCTACATGATCACTTGCACACATCCTCTTAGTGTGAATGAAGTTGGAGACCTTATGCATTCGCTTGGACACTTATTTCACCTATTTGGAGCTGATTTCATCTCTCTTGGTTCAAATTTCAAGTCATCATACCATCTTGGACCTGATTACAACTCTCAATATCTTTCAATCCTGCTTACACATCATTGGATCTCAGTTGTTCTACATAGTCCCAGTTTCCATCCTACAATTGTACTTGATCTAGGTGAGCAGATTTCTCTTCTTCCCAAGAAGAATATTCCTCTAGACATCATCATTTAGTTTGGAGCAGCATCATGAATAGTTCAACATTTTTTGTTTGCGTTTCATGTCCTTTCACAAGGGAGGATTTTTCCCATGTGGTTTTGCCTCTTTCCTCATTTCTTTGGACAAGATAAATTTTAAAGGGTGACCATAGCCTTGTTGTTGGGCCCTGTATGGGTCTATATGCATCTAATTATTTCAGATAACTCCATCACAAATTTGAACTTAAATGGCGGTGTTAGGATATTATAAACCCACTCCATACTTAGGATAACAATATTTAATCATTTTTTATTAATTGCATACCCACCAGCCTAGATAGTTGGCATCCACTTGCACCACTTGGTCAACACTTTCCATATATGCTCCAGGAGCACCTTTATCCTAATTTCGGTTAGATCCTACCTACTTTATTGACCGTCAGATTCATTAATTGTGCCTTCCTACATATTCTATCTTTATCCTACTTTATTCCATCTTTTCAGTGGATAAGGTAAAGCTAGTCAACTAGGAAACTGCTATCTTTTGTTTCCAACCCATCCTCCATGATTTTCTCTCTGAATTCCAGGATTAGCGTGTTTTTCCATCCCTCATGAAAACTCACTCATGCTTTAGCTAATTCGTTAGGTCCTTAACAGAGTTGGAAAGCGCTTTAGCCACCTATGGGGGTCTATCATATTTAGTAAGCTTGATTTATGAGTTAGCATGAGTTGTCTTCTATAAAATCTATTTTCCTTTATAAGGATGTATTAGTATTGTAATAATCAATCAATAATCATTTATTGATCACTCCTTAATGTGTGTTCATTATTCTTCTCCTTCTCTCCTTATGCTAATTCTCTACAATTCCCTGTGAGGTTAGTTATGTGCTTAGATTCTTAGCTTGTTTATATAATTCTTGCTACCATCAAGGCTTTAGAATTATGACAGAAATGCAAGATTGGGGATGCATTGGTGAGTAATCTGGAGAAACACAAGTCTTCCATTAATACTCTTGCACTAAGTTATGATGGTTTTGTTCTCTACTCATGGGGTTGTGATGGAGCCATTACTATTTGGGAGAGGCAAATGATTAATACTTCCAAACTACTTGAACATGAACATGTAATGCATGCTTCTTTTTTTTCTGACAAGTCACATGGAGGCTATCTTATTCCTGACCATTGTCAATTCAAAATTTGTTTGAAGTGGCTCTTCTGATAAGAATGTGAAGATTTGGACTGTGAGGATTTGGAGGAGGGAACTAGGTGATTTCCTGAGCTGTTGCTTAGATGTTTTGAAGGACCATAGTAGCATTGTCAAGTCTATCACAACATGTGCTAGTGAATATATGGGGTAGGTTATCTATAGTGAAGAAAATAAACCAGCAAGTGGCATATTTAGTAAACAAACAACAATTATTATTTGATTGTAGAAGACTTATTATGTATGTATTCATAATCTATTTGCTTCCTGCTATTGTCCATTCCAACTGGATTGACACACGAAAAAACATTGGAGGATTGATATTGACCATATTCTTCCTTCGTGTTTCTCGTATGAACATTACAGTGACAATCCAGAGCCTTTACCACCCTGTCTTTTATTCTCAAGTGATGTCTTTTGATCATAAAAATGTTGGTGGGCCACATGGCATCATTTGATAACTTCTGGAAACCGAGTTTGTGGTTCTGATTTGTCTTGAAGCCCAGGAATGCATGCAACGTGGTAAATGTGTGACCATCTAAAAAACCATGATATATATCATGAGCATCGAATAGTGGGAATATAGAAAGGGTCAACCCTCATGTTCATGACACAATAAAGAACGTAGGAAAGGGGAGAAAAATGATAAAAAAAAGGTGGCACTACCAACGACCACAGTTGCGGATTTTTGGGGAGCGTTATTAATCTTTCATATGACAACACACTACCCTTTGCATTAAAAATGAACACTTGTTCTAAAATATAACCATTCCTTCTCCAATGTCTTAGAAACTAATCGTAAATTTTAATGACATGTGTTTAATATCGCCTCATTTTTTTGCGCAGGCTTTATCAATGGTTTTTCCACAATTTATCAGACATATTATCAATCAATACATTTAGTAAAAAAAATCATTAGTTGCTTTATCTCTAAAGTTAGATTGTATGCCTTTCCTTGTGTGCTTCAGAGAAGCATCTTCGAGCCAATAAGTAGTCGAATCTGTAAGTGCTATGGGAAATATTAATTACTCGTAGATTTACATCACGTCTGAGCCAACCCAGTTAAAGTCAGTAGAAGTACACTGATTTCAGTTAGTCTATCAGGTTGAGGATTTAAGGCCTCACCATATTTAAGAAGCCGAACTGTATTTCTGAAGTTAAGTTTTTAGATAGAAATTAATTACAATATTTAATGTTAGTCAGTAGCTTCCAAAAATCTTAGTCTATGTATACACATAGAAGAAGAAGAATGAAAGAGAGAGAGAGAGTAAGCAGAGTAGTGGAGAGAGAGAATAACGAAGTAAGAAGAAAAGGAGAAGAAGAACAACTATGAGAAGAGTTCGAGAGCTCAAGCTCATGTTTTTTGGAATGTGTTGAGATCCCAAGCTCTGTAAAAGGTGAAACATCCAAGTATGTAATTGCGGTTGTAGTTCTTTTGTTATGACGCCATAATATAAGCCCATAGTATATGGTTGAATGCACACCTTATTTATTCCACAAATATTCTCCAAGATTACTTATGTGAATGTTGTTTACAATTACCATTTGTCAAAGACACAAAGAATCCACAAATATTTCATGGTGTAAAATTTGAGTTTTTAACTTCTGAGTGCTCGATACAAGTCTTATTTAATATTTTGGTTGTATGATATTGTGAGATTGTTGCAATAAAGTTGTGTCAAGGTTTATCCCAAGTTACGGAGTGGTGAAAAGTACTTTTCATATTATAATTCAATAGACTAAGAATTTTTTTTTATAAAGTTTCGCTAAAACTGGTCATGTTGAAGTGGGAGTTGGTCACAACCGAAAGGGTGTCGTGGTAAAATCTCCTTGAAGTCAAGTGAGTGTCAATTGAGGTAAAAGTGTGTCAAGTGTCCATTGAGGTAAAAGTGTGTCGAGTTAAAATACCGTAAAAGGCGTGTCAATGAAAAGTGAAGTCTATCGTAGTAAATCTCCTTCGCATTAAAACCCTGTTGTAGTAAAATCTTGTCACAAGAATTTTGGTAAAAGTTAACTTGCCGAAGAAAAAAGTGGTGTTTCGCAAAGGTAGCGTGTTGCAGCTCCAAAGTAAAGAAAATAAAAATTCTTAATGTTGCAACTAACTCAAGTTGACTATCGCAGTAAACCAAGAAGTGCATCAATAGAAATCAACCCGCCTCCAAGGTAAGCTAAAAAGATGATGTTTAAACAAAACAAGATATAAGATGTTTATGTTTTAATGGCTCATAGTTGTGATTGCGATCCAAATTCCCTAGCATATGCACAAGGAGTGAAGGTGTCTATGGAAAAAGGCATTGCTCATTCCTCCTTAATGGGTCCTCGTTATAAAGGAGAAGCATGACAGTGTAAAATGCAGACAGGGGGACATTGTTGGCATGCCTTCTTCATCACCAAGGATTGGATGTTGTTTCTATAATGAACTATCCTCCGACCTTGAACTGATCTCTTCTAATTATATTTGTGGCCCTAGTCTGACATTGTGCACCATGTAAGCTAATATGTGCTTTTCAGAGGATTAACATGTTTGAAACTGTGGCATTAGTTTATTTGTGCTTTTCCTGAATATTGATCAATTTGAGGAGAATTGAAACACAAAGTTTATTGTAATTGGTTATGGAAATAGGACATAGTATCCATGCTCACATTCCAAGTTTTCGGTTAGAGACAGAGAAAGCATATATGGCAGGTCTTCTTTTCCTTATGCTTCTTTCAACTGGGTTTCAACATTGTTATAAATGGGCATTCAAATAATTACCCATTTGTTATGTAAACCATGGAATTGCATTTGTAATTTAAGCCAGCTAACAAAAAACAATCACTTTTTTCATTCATGGTTTCATATTTAGAAGTAGATATAACTTCACAGTATAAACAGTTATATTGGTGCCTACCTAGGTGTCCTTGAACTGGTGCATCATTAGAAGCATCAAATGAGCATAGTTGGTCATTTTGTACTAACTTTATGTATAATAATTTTAGGCAAATTTTAAGATTATGCTCAATTCCACTTTAACTAAATAATTAGCAACAAATTCTACTAATTTGTGTACTCTAAGGTCAAAATAGATACCAGAGAAGCATTGAGACACTAGGTAGAATCCAATTCAACAAAAAATCCAAGGCAAAAATTGTAGTATGTTATTTTAGGACTAAGGTATACTTACAGTGTACGATATCATAATGTTCAGTATGCTATTTTAAAATTATAATTCTGAGCTCTAAATTTGGATTGAAAAAAGGAAGATTCAAGACTAACCTAAAGATGGAAGATGTGATATTGTTGCTTTAAAGGTTAGTTGTTGCTCTAGAATCTCAGGAGAAGGCACTACTCAAAGAGAACTTGCTCAATGAATTTGAGATGTCTAAACTATCTTTGTTTCAGGAACAAAAGCATGGGAAGGTAGTGAATCCTGAAGAGATGGTGCATACATGAATCCGTAAGAGGAAAGGGTGATGAATATGTGGATATTCCAGATAAGGATAAAAAAGAAGACCAAGGAAAATAACATAGGTGGATAAAAAAGAAGACCAAGGAAAATAACAAAGGTGAAGAACAACACCATATGGAAAAGACTAACAAAGACCACTGAGGATTTGCTAAAGTCAGAGGCATTACAGTTGCAACAAAGGTAAGTGCATTTCATGTTCTAAACGCCACCAATGAAGGATTTTTTACGAAAAAAAATCATTAAAATTGTAATTGTTAATTGCATAGTAGCATACATTTCTTACTTGGTTCTAGTAGAATATCTCATTGCAAAGTTGTTAACGTATATGGTTGATCTCGTTCATAGTTTGACTCTAGTTGCTCATGGTTGACTTGATGGAATCAAGCCCTTTGTCGAAGTTTAATCATGGAGTGATCCAGGTACTTCCTAATCCTTTAAGAGAATATGCTATGGAGCAAAGAGGTTGTGGTGGTGGGTGGCGGAGATGAAGCCTAGCGGTGGTAGCAGGCCTGGAATTTCAAAAATATAAGCACCTGCCATTTGGATAGTTGATGATGAGTGCATGTTTTTGGTGCTAGTCATTTTACGCTTTATGTAGTTTTATAGATCATTAAATAAAATTTGTATATTCTCTACCACCTTATTTTAAAATTTTAAAATCAAACCTCAAGTACTATCCAATCCCCATCTCATTTAAACATTTAAAATCAAATCCAAACTTGAGGTGGATCAATCCACTTCTGGTTGCTATGGTTTCAACTTGGAACACTCATCTCAACAAGAAGTTGGAAATGAATGAATCTCAACTCAGGACACAGATTGTCAAGAGAAGGTCAACATTTCCTTCTCTGCTCCAAAATCATGTGTTCAAACATAGCCCGGTGAAAATAACAACCACCGACAAAGACTCTGAAATCCTAAGACCAAATAGTTGCAACAATGTTGGAAGACTGCATTAATCATATTCAAGCCGAAGCTGCCATGAAATTGTCTAATGTTCAAGAAACTACGAATTCCTCATAGTTTGGATGTTGCAACCTACTTGTGGAAAATTTGATAGCAGACAAATAATCATAGCTCATTGTCTTTGGGATGGCACATGTTAATCATGTTGGAACAAAAGCTACAAAATCTACCTATTTTATCTCTAGTTTAAAGGACGGGAAATCCCCAGTGGCAATCACATATGCACGAAGTGATTTTTCATTTCCAACTTAACATGGTAAAATTTTCAATTTTTTTAATAACATCGATTTAACTATCAAATTTGGAAGGTGGGATCTGGATTTCAAGTTCCAACCGAAAAGTCTTAGCCTTTGACCTTTCAAATAAATGAAAAGGCAATGGACATGCATTATGCCTATACTAATTAAGTAGTTTTACAGATTGACTTGGAATGATAGAGAATCGAATGTGGAAACTGGAGTCAAGATAGATGAATTCGTTCAGCTTTATGGATTTGGGACTACATTACAAATTTACAATATTTAAGCTTGCGTATAAATGCATTTGTTGTAAGGAAGACTAGTACAACCTAAGGGTTGCAAACCTGAAAATGCACTTGCCAGCTTCCAATGAACAAGTGATCACATATTCATAGCATGTCTTTCATGATGGGATTGGAGCATCGACTCTCATGCTAGGTTTGGCGAGCATTGAACTCTAGTTATAGGGTTCTTTGGTATGAACCAACACCTTTAGACAAATTAGGGTTCTAGGATAACATATGGAACCAAAAAAATGTGTTTTTAGTGCACCTCTGAGTATTTTACCTCAGAGCAACCTTGACTTTTATCAACTATATTACATTTCACCAAAACTTGAATTCATAATTTGAAATAACTCAAGGTAATTTGAGAAAATAGATACCTGAAATGTGTTTACAATTGCAGGCCAAATTGGAATGGAGCTCGCATAAACTATACCACATCCACCGTCCATTCAGACTCTAGTACCCACTACGTAGTGCTCACTGCCCACCGGACTCCCGAGTCCAGACTCTAGACCCTTTTCCGGAACTCCAAGAACATATGGTGCTAGGGAATGAAGAAGTTGCAAATGCATACCGTGACACGACCTATTGGGAATGGAGTTGTCTAACTAGGGGGCTTTTTGACTTTCAGGTTGATTTTTTGCTAGAATCTGGTGAATTTAATCTACAAAATCTGTAATTTATGTTCTTTGTTGGGCGATTTTAAGTTCAGAATTAAAATCACGTGACAAGAAAACCCTTAAACACCCACACTCTATAAGATCTAGCAGTGTTTTTGAAAGTTTTGAAAATTTGGTAAAAATTCGTAGCAAAAGAACTGATAAAAACCAACGGAAAATAAAGGTCAAAAAGTCCCCTCTCTAGACAACTCTATTGGGAATATGTAAAGCCGTCTGTAGGGAATATAGAATGTTTCCCAGAGCCAATGCAAGACGATCCATAACTAATTATTAACACTGTAAAAATCAAATTAATTAATGTGTCGCCTGAAGGGAATATGGAATCATGAATGTCGCCTAGGGTAGTGTAGAATGAGCCTTACTGAATCTATTAACTGATATGAAAATCAGATTAATTAATGCTTGCAGGCCTCGGCCTAGGGCGAACAATATTTCACAGGTTATCTGTCATTTAGTGCCGCCGCAAATGATGGATAGCCTGTGAAGTATTTTTCGCCTCGACCTAGGGCACACCAACTCTAACAAATCTCAACCTTTGCCAATATGTGATGTAGGTATAAGTATTTATGACGGGTTACTAAAATATTCCAACGTCAAACTTGTGTTTTCAGTAGGTGTTGACGTTTAAACTCCATAACTACGTATCAAATAGGTTAAGTCTTGGAATGGAAAATAAATCTTAAAAACCATCAATTTCTAGGCCTAAGTGGCAGTGAAAAGGGTCTTATTTTAATAAATGCAACAAGTAAATGTTTGTTCTCTGCTTATTAATGAGAGAGGTCAAAGTTATCCATTCATAAAAAATCTAATGCCCCTATATCATTAAGGAGCAATTTAATTAGGGGACTTTTTCACTGATTTTTTTGGCGGAATCCAGTGAATTTAATCTACAAAATCTGCAATTTCTATTGATTGTTGAGCGATTTTAAGCTCGGAAATGACATCAGGTGATAGGAAAACTCCCAAGCAGTCACACTCTACAAGATCTAACAACGATTTTTAAACATTTTGAAAATTCCATAAAAATTCATGACAAAAAAACTGATAAGGTCAAAAAAAATTCTTTCTTTAAAAACACTAATCATTGATCGAACGTAAAAATAATCAACACAAATACACTAGATAAAACCTACACTTTTAATAAAGTAACATTGAAATCTTTTTCAGGAAAACTAAAAGGTAACAATCGGACCTCAAAGATTTTGTCCACCGAGAAAAATGTATAAAGAAAATAAAAAATAGTTATTATTTATCTCCTATGTAAAACTACACGAATCATGAAAAAATTTAAAAGTCAACGTAGAAAAATTAGAATTCAACGCAACACTATTGCCATAATACGTGGGCTTTCGACACGGACTAATAATTAAGTTCGTTCAAGTTTTTTTCAGAGGAAAAAATACCAGCCTTTGATATTCATGAGAATCAAAAGACATCTTAAACAGTTACATATAGTGAGACTAAACAGTCCCTTGTACAACAGCCCATAGAGGGATATCATCACAGTTGATAATCATCATGTACATGACAGGAACAACTATAATAAACTGTAAACAGTCAGCAAAACAAGCAAAAACAATATGAACTTAAACTGTAGCAGCAGTATATAACTGTAAACAGCCAGCATTCAAAACAAAGATAAATAGTACTAAGTCTGTATCTCATCAGACTTATTCATCACTCCTGAAATATCAGGTCAGATTTCTTTCTATCAGTGTCCTTTAAACATACCAATCCAGGCAAGCACAACTACATGCTGAAGAAAACAATAACCAAGATCAAAAAGAAAATTACTTCTCATATGACCAGATGCTGTATAATATAGAAAAAAACAGCCATCAAAAAAGTGCAAACTGTCCATCACCAATATGTTTCCCATCCAAATATTCCGAGTAATATCCAGAACCCATATCCAATGAAAGTGCCTTTTTTGAAAGTTCATCAGCAAGTATGTTGTGTTCCCGGAAGATATGATTGAAGGCCACTGAAGGAACAATATGCAACATGGTAAAAATCTCTTCGCACCAATGTTTCAATGTGGGTATATTAAGGGCCGCCCGTCTTTTGACCCATGATATAACCACCATTGAATCACCAAATATCATTTTTATGGGCAGTCCCATCAAAATGACAGCTCTGAGCAAAGACCATAGAGCCAGCAGTTCTGCTCTAGTATTGGATCCAGTACCGCAGCCCACAGAAAAACAGTAATAGTGGGTTTCACTAATAAAGATCACAAACCCAGCACCCCCCAAATTCCCTTGAGCTGCACCATCAAAATATCCAACAGGGTAGATATGTAGTGGCTGAGGACCAAGCAGCCTGATCTTTTTTTTGTATTGAGGCACAGGGAAAAGGGCAAGCATATATTCAATTTTGGATATGAGCGAAGAGGCTAATGGTTTGCAGTTCTCAAAAATACACTGATTACGGAGAAGCCATAGGTACCAGAAAATAAAAATAGGGGTGTAACGGATAGGATCAGATATAGTAGTGGAGGCAAACCAGTATTCCAGGAAAGAATGCACAGTGCTTTGTGGACAGATGGTGGAGTCCAAACAAATCGAGAAATGAGTGAAAATGTTAACCACGAAAGGACACATTAGGAATAAATGTCCACATCCCTCTGTATCTTTTTCACATAATACACATCTACTAGGGCCATAGTACCCTCGTGATTGTAGATGGTCCCAGGTAAGAATTCTATCTTTGACCAACAGCCAGATAAAACATATAATTTTCATTGGAATCTTTAAAGTCCAAAGTTGTACACATACCCGGTTATGAACATCCTTTATATTATTATTAATCAAACATTCATAACTCTTAGCAGCACTGATTGGGCCCACATAGTTCCCAGTAGACCACAGAAGTGTATCAGACTCCTCATTTAGCCTGATCCTGTTATATTCTAATCCTTTGATATAAGTACTCCACTGCAAACTCCATTCATCACATAAATCTAATTCCTCAGCAGAAAACCAGAGTCCGGTATCAAGATTTTTTGCCTGGTCAATAGTGTTAATTCCGTAGTCTTCAAGGTAAGTTCTTAGTTCATAAGACAGTATAAAAGAACTGCCTAATCCAACAATAGGATCCGCCCCCACTCTGACCTCAGTACCATTACCCACTTGCCATATTAATCCCTGCCCAATCCAATGCAGGGTTTTAATGAAGCCCATCCAGATACGAGAAGAGTTGGTATGTCTGAAGTATTTATTTCTGCACCATGTCTGGATCGACATATTCTTCATATACTTAGTCCTTATAAGCTGATTCCAAATGCCAAAGTTATTCAACGCAAACCAGAAATTCTTCATTCTCAATGATATACAGAAGAGAGGCAAGTGTTTAATACCCCATCCCCCAAGGAGATGGGCCGAGCCAACAGTTGCCAATCAACCAAGTGAAACTTCTTTTTCACAGCTGATGAACCCCACAGGTAGTTGAAGATAAGTCTCCTTATATTATCCAATATAGATGATGGGATAGGGAAGTTCGTTCAAGTTATACATATATGATAATCGTGGTAAGAATTGAAAAACAAAATATCATTTTTAAATTTGATGAATACATTATATTGTGAAACATATTTGACTTTATCATTATCTTTGATGATAGAGAGATAATTCTTTTGATTATACAAATTTAATTATTGTCTTTTATCCTTTATGATGTAAACACAATGATAAGTATGATGTTTTTCTCTTTTGTTGGACTACTTTTGAGGTCATATTCCTTTAAATGGAATCCTTCCTACGCTTTAGTATTATCTTTATGTACTTTGAAGGTTTTCAATAGCTCAATGAATTTATGGAAGAAACAAGTTTTATAGCTATGTGATAAAGTCTATGATTGCATTGTAAAATCTTTCTCTCCTGCTATGGGCAACCAGGTGCACAAAACATTATGGTATGCAACTAGGTGCACAAAACATTATGGTATGGTACTTTTCTGCGCAAAATTGGATGCTTTATGTGGTTGGTAATTAGTAATAAAGTTCTTACTTGGGATAACTTGCAAAAAGGGGAAGGTCTGGCCCAGGTATATGTACTCTGTGCTTATCGAATGAGGAGACTCTCATACACTTATTCTCACACTGCATGGTTTGGAAGAGTGTTCTCGATCTCATTTGTGATCAGTATCAGCTGACTATTCCTCCTCGCGCAGGCACCATCACTATTTTTATGGAAAACTGGGCTGCTACTTACCCACGACACTCATCTCTTTACTATATCCCACACCATATGATGTGGGCAATCTGGAAAGCTCGGAACCATGCAATTTTTGAAGGGAAAAAGAAGACTGTCCTCGGCATTTTTCAACAGATCATGTTTTCTGCTCAGTTGAACTCTTCTCAGCCTGTCATTAAGGCCTGTCACAAAAAAGTTAGACAGATTGGGTTTCCTCCCAGATTGACTTTCCCATGTGGTTTTTTCGATGGTACTTCTACCTCTTCAGCTACAGGTGTCGGATACAGTTTGTTCTTAAATGAGTCTCACCGTCTGGAGTTTGCGCTGAGGGTTGGATATGGCTCCAATACAGAAGCATAATTACTTGGCCTATGGGCTCTTCTGCTCTCTTCCCAGATGATGGGGATCCCCTTATCCCACATATTCGGTGACTCACAAGTCATCATTAATTGGGCTAAGGGATCCACTGTACTCTCCCCTCCAGAACTCTTACACTGGTGTCGGGAATCACAAAAGCTAATTTCTATCTTTCAGGATCTCTCTTTCAGCCACATCTATCGTGAACACAATAGGATTGCAGACCGTCTCTCTAAAACTGCTCTCTCACTGTCTCCGGAATTTGGTTGTTTTTCTGAGTTTATGGATGACCATTTGGTCACATATGATACCTTTAAGCTCATTTGAGTCATGCTATGGGGAGATTACTCCTCAAATGGATTTTTGCATTGCTGCTCATTAAGTGGCATCTTTTAGATTGATGTTCTGATCCCCTTGGTTCACGGTAGATGGGTTATGATGAGATTGATCCCCTTCATGATGAGACAAATTACTGATGGGAATCTACACTCTATTGCATGCCTTTCCCCCCGGCTGCAACTGGATGTGATTTTTTCCTTATGAGTTGTATTCTCTCTGTGATGTAACCCTTTCAGGGACGGTGCTATTGATGCCCTTTGATTCCTAATAAGAATAACAAGGACAAGCTTTTTTCTTCCTGGGAAAAAAAGGCTTTCAACCCTAGTCACTTGAGGCTATCTCTCGTATGATTCAACCTCTCCATGACTCAGTTTTGGAGCTCATTTTTGTTTTTATATGGTTCAAATCACACAAAAAGGAAGAGTGAATTGGATAAGATCCATGCCTTCAAGGCACTTATCCATTCCTCTAAGCCTCAATCCAAAGCCCTGGTCTCAAAAAAAATTGTTCAAAAGTTGGATGAAATACCTTCACTGGATCTCTGTCCCTTGTATCCATGTAAGAAAGCACTCGCTCTTTTCGAGAGAGTGCTCATTGGAAAGTTCATTGGGATCTAGATAAGCTCATAAGCAATGGAACTCTGGATCATAGAGCATTGGGCCCTTAATCTACAAGGTTAGGTAACTCTTTTTGTTGTCGATAGGTGATACTTTGTTTTTCTTTTTTGAACAAAAATGATAGAGAGTTGGTTTTCCACTCTGGACCCTTTTGTGCATGGGATCGAGAGGAATATTTCTTGCTCCTTGGTCGTTGGACTTTAACCTAGAAGTTGAGATCACTGTTGCTCCATCCTGGGTCAAGTTACCCCATTTCCCTCTTCACCTTTAGGGAAAAACTCACTCATGGACATCGACAACAAGCTGGGTCAACAACAAGTACGGATCCAAAAGAGGGCCAGTTCTCTTGTTCCCAAATTTGTGTGGAAGTTATCTTAGAGAAAGGGATGCCAGAGGCCCTAATATTCAATGTTGAGGGATGGAGTGACATTCAGAAGCTTGACTATGAATAGATTCCATTTAAATGCAGTGCATGCCATATATATGGACACTTTGCCAAAAGCTATCCTAAACTAAAAGAAGAACGACAAACTACAAAAGCCCAGAAATCAAAGAGACAAAGTTCAAGATAATATCTAATCTACGATGAAACCCTTCATGCAAAGAGCCCCAACATACGAATCTTGCAAAATCTCTTACAGGAATCCCCCAACAAGTAACTACAAATTTGAAACCCTCAAAGAACTAGATTTTTCAAAGCCAAAATTAGTAGGGGAAAAGAGTTTGATAAACCCTAATCTTATAGCTCCAAAAACAGTGGAAATGAGGGATTATGATAAAATCCAGTCAACTTCCAAAAAAGAGGTATGTCATGCACAAGATGTTGCAACCCTTAAAAGGATGGCCAAAATAGTCTTCAACTTCATAGTTTCATAGGATAAGGAAAATCAAGAATCACCTCATCTCAAAAAAGGTTCACATTTTTGAAAGTTCAGACACCACTCATCCCTTTCTTCGTCCCACAGGAGGAATAAAGACAAACAAAGATAGG
The DNA here is from genome assembly GCA_001517045.1 of Pseudotsuga menziesii. Classification (NCBI taxonomy): domain Eukaryota; kingdom Viridiplantae; phylum Streptophyta; class Pinopsida; order Pinales; family Pinaceae; genus Pseudotsuga; species Pseudotsuga menziesii. The sequence goes on along the minus strand of LPNX010522424.1, from coordinate 115,644 downwards.
TGAGAAAATGAATTAGAATAAAAAATCAAGTTGGACCATTAAACTCGATTGTAGCCCTTGTTTATGGAGCTTTTAGCATATTAAAAATTAATATGTTATTTCTACCATTTGTTTTATTTCCAATTTATACAAATACATACTTGTAAAACACATTAAAATATATAAAAAAAATGTATTTAAAATAATTGGGACATGTCTCCAAGAGTAGGAAGACAACACTCTTAAAGGTCATTAACTTCCCTCCTCTTTGCACTCCTTGTCCATTTTTGTTAAAAAAATGTAAACACAACGATAATATACATATGATATAGATACCTATCTTAAATTTCTTTATTGGTTATCAAAGTTCTTCGTAGAACGTGTGAGTTGAAATCCATGCAGCAATATTTTAGTAAATTAGCAATTGTACCTAGGGGTGGAGTATAGAGGTTCTGAAACTTATGAGACATTTCAGATTTTTTAATCTAAAGTTTAGTTTAAGTTGGGGGGAGGGGGGTGTTTAGGGGACAGTGGAGTTTATGGTAGTTTTAATGTTTTGATTAAGTTTTTCTGGATATTGGCAAAGTTTTTATGATCTGTTCTTGTCATTTTTGGACATATGGTGTGCTGACAGTTTATGATACTATGTGACTCTGTTGATGACTGGTTTTTGGACAGTTTTTTATGACTGTTTTTAATGACAGACTTTTTGATGACAGGTTTTGGACAGAGTTCAGATTTGGAAATATGATGATTTAAGATGAATTCACCAGTTTATAAAAAATAGATCTCTATTGGAGATAGACTGGTTTAGATGATAGAGTATTTTATAAAGTCTGGTTAAGCCTAGTTGATATGATTAATATTCATAATTACTTTACTTTTTTCTGTTTTATTTGTATATCCATCATGATTGTGGTGTTATATAAATGATTTTCGAGTGGATATAATCTGATTTTTTAAATCGATTATTATCTCTTTGTATTTAAGCATGTATATGCTGATGAATTGAGGAAATGGACATTAATCTTTATTTAAAAATATAATAGACTATTTGATGAATGTAATTTATAATAAAATTACGATTTTTTTCTTTGGAAAAAAAATCTTTTACTATACGGTATTAATAAAATAATTCTACTTACCTTACATAAATAAATAAACAATCCACTTCAAAAATTTTGTCCAACACTTTATAACTTAAACAATCTCGAACTTTAAAATAATCCAATTGTCAAATTTTATTCAAAACTTTGAATCCTTTTGCGTAAGTTTTAACCGAATTAAAAAAATTTAAAACAAATTTAATATTTTAAAAACCAATATAGAGACGTGGAACACTTGTGAGCACACATATTGCCCCTTTCTATTTATGAAAAGCGCAACACTTGGCGTTACATAATTTGCAACAAATAGTAGAAAAGTGGAAGTGAGAAGAGTCTATTTTCAATGATTACTAAGCTTTGGATTCTATACTGCCTATGTGGGCCCATAATAAAAGCTGAATGATTCCAAATATATCATTCTTCAAAGTGGAGTCACTCATTAATGTTCAAAATTGAAACACACCCAAGGTTTTGACTCGTTCTATAAAGTGTACTTTATAATAGCTTTAAATTTAAATTTCTTTATGTTTTATAAAATGTAAATATATGGCAATATTATGAATAACAAATCTTATTGCTTTTAAGATGCTTATTCTATATCATAATAGAATATGTGTAAGTATTTTTTTGTGCTTATCTTACAGTGAATATGTGTTTTTTATAAAAATATATATTTCTTCAAATTAGATTTAAAATATTTTTTAGAACCAATTAAAACCATAAACATTTTATTTATATTTTCTCAACATTTCTATTGTATTACTGTTGGTCTTATTTCCACTGTGCTGCTTTTGGCCTTCGCCATCTGAATCGCTAATGGTAAGTCTCCAATGGGGCTTTATTGGCCTAGATATTGAAAACACCTTTATGCTATTCGAATTTGCCATCGTTGTTGTTGAATCACTCAAGGGAAGTCTCCTCAGAGCCTCTCTTGGGCTGCATAATCTGCATTTCGTCTTGGCCATCTCCATGGTTGAACCGCTCGTAATTCTCACATGAAGAAGATTGTGTCAGGTAAATACTCATGGAGTTTCCTGGACTGCTGGAGCCCATGGCGATCTTTTTCCAGGCATAGAAGAGATGACACCGGACATAAAAACACAACTACAAACCACCCTCCAACTACAACTACTAACAATTCTCAAGATTACTAAACCAGAGTGCCTAGCCATACATCGAAACCATTCCCAAATTTACAAAACCCTTGGCTTCTTCTAAGGATTGGTTCATCGTAGAAGTAAATCCCCAATTGTCACATCCCCACCCCTCATACCAACGATGGAGAGCAAATGATGATGCAATCAACACAATTGTAATTTTACATGATGGTTTTGTATACACTGTTTTTGTTACTGGAATCTGGTGAATTTAATCTACAAAATCTGTAATTTGTGTTGTTTGTTGGGCAATTTTAAGTTCAGAATTGAAATCACGTGACAAAAAAACCCTTAAACACCCACACTCTGTAAGATCTAGTAGTGTTTTTGAAAGTTTTGAAAATTCGGTAAAACTTCATAGCAAAAAAACTGATAAACACCAACGGAAAACAAAAGTCAAAAAGTCCCCTCTCTAGACAACTCTATTGGGAATATGTAATGCCGCCTGTAGGGAATATGGAATGTTTCCCAGAGCCAATACAGGACGATCCATAACTAATTATTAACTACTGTAAAAATCAAATTAATTAATGTGTCGCCCGAAGGGAATATGGAATCATGAATGTCGCCTAGGGTAGTGCAGAATGAGGGAGAGCAATAAGCACCTCGCAGCGCAGCAATTAATGTTGCGACTGTGGGGCACAGCAACAGTTGGATTTGATCCCACTGTTGATCCAATGGTTGTTGTGCCCCACATCTGCAACATTAATTGCTACGCTGCCTTACTGAATCTATTAACTGATATGAAAATCAGATTAATTAATGCTTGCAGGCCTCGCCCCTAGGGCACACCAATCTCAACCCTTGTGTTTTCCATAGGTGTTTGACGTCTTAAACTACATAACTACGTGTCAAATAGGTTAAGTCTTGGAATGGAAAATATGTCCTAAAAACCATCAATTTCTAGGCCTAAGTGGCAGTGAAAAGGGTTTTATTTCAATAAATGCAATAAGTAAATGTTTATGCTCCATTTCTCAATGAGAGAGGTCAAAGCTATTTATTCATAAAAAAAACTAATGTCACCATATCACTAAGGAGTAGTCTAATTAGGGGACTTTTGGTTTTTAGGTTGAATTCAGTGAATTTAATCTACAAAATTAGTAATTTCTATTGTTTGTTGGGCCATTTTAAGCTCAAAAATGAAATCAGGAGTCAGAAAAACCCTCAAAGAGTAATACTTTGTAAGATCTAGCAATGTTTTTGAACATTTTGAGAACTTTGTGAAAATTCATGACAAAAAAACTGGTAAAAACCAACCAGAAACAAAGGTCAAACAATCCCCTCTTTAGACAACTCGTATCATTAATCAAACACAAAAATAATCAACACAAATGCACTACATAAAACCTATACTTTTAATAAAGTAACATTGATTTTTTTTTCCGGAAAAACTAGAAGGCAACAATAGGATCTCAAATATTTGGTCCAGCTTAAAAAATGTATAAAAAAAAAATTATTATTATTTATCTCCTCTGTAAAACTATACGAATCATTAAAAAAATTTAAAATTCAACGTAGAAATAATAAGAATTCAACGCAAAACTATTGCAATAATACCCTGGCCTTCAACAGGGAGTAATAATTAGGTTCGTTTAAGTTATACATATATGATAATCATGATAAGAATGGAAAAAAATTATCATTTTTAAATTTATGAATATATTATATTGTGAAACATAAATACTTTATAATTATTTTAGATGAATGAGAGATAATTCTTTTGATTATACAAATTTAATTATTGTCTTTCATCCTTTATAATGTAAACACAATGATAGGTATGGTGTTTTTCTCTTTTCTTGAGGTCATATTCCTTAAATTGGAGTCCTCCCTAAGCTTTATGTACTTTGAAGGTTTCCAATAGCTCAACAGAAGAAACAAGTTTTAATGCTATGTGGTTAGGGTTTCGACCCTAGTCGCTTGAGGCTATCTTTGGTATGATTCAACCTCTCAATGACTCAGTTTTGGAGCTCATTTTTGTTTATATATGGTTCGGATCACACAAAAAGGATGAGTGAATTGGATAAGCTCCATGCCTTCAAGGCACTTATCCATTCCTCTAAGCCTTAATCCAAAGCCTCGGTCTAAAAAAAAATTGTTCAAAAGTTGGATGAAATACCTTCACTGGATCTTTGTCCCTCGTATCCATGTAAGAAAGCATTCGCTCTCTTCGAGAGAGTGCTCACTCGAAAGTTCATTGGGATCTAGACAAGCCCATAAGCAATGGAACTCTGGACCATAGAGACCTGGGCCCTTAATCTACAAGGTTAGGTAACTCTTTTTGTTGTCGATAGGTGATACTTTGTCTTTCCTTTTTTGAACAAAAATGATAGAGAGTTGGTTTTCCACTCTGGACCCTTTTGTGCATGGGATCGAGAGGAATATTTCTTGCTCCTTGGTCATTGGACTTTAACCTAGAAGTTGAGATCGTTGTTGCTCCATCCTGGGTCAAGTTACCCCATTTCCCTCTTCACCTTTAGGGAAAAACTCACTCATGGGCATCGACAACAAGCTGGGTCAACACCAAGTACGGATCCAAAAGAGGGCCAGTTCTCTTGTTCCCAAATTTGTGTGGAAGTTATCTTAGAGAAAGGGATGCCAGAGGCCCTAATATTCAATGTTGAGGGATGGAGTCACATTCAGAAGCTTGACTATGAATAGATTCCATTTAAATGTAGTGTGTGTCATATATATGGACACTTTGCCAAAAGCTATCCTAAACTAAAATAAGAACGACAAACTACAAAAGGCCCATAAATCAAAGAGACGAAGTTCAATATAGTATCTAATCTATGATGAAACCCTTCATGCAAAGAGCCTCAACATACGAATCTTGTAAAAGCTCTTACAGGAATCCCCCAACAAGTAACAACAAATTTGAAACCCTTAAAAGATATCGATTTTTCAAAGCCAAAATTAGCAGGGGAAAAGAGCTCGATAAACCCTCATCTTATAACTCCAAAAACAATGGAAATGAGGGATTATGATAAAATCTAGTCAACTTCCAAAAAAGAGGATGCAAAAGATGTTGCAATCCTTAAAAGGAAGGCCAAAATAGTCTTCAACTTCATAATCCCCTCATCAAAAAAAAGGTTCACATAGGAGAAAGGAAAATCAAGAATCCCCTCATCTAAAAGGAAAATCAAGAATCAAGAATGCATAGGAGAAAAGAAAATCAAGAATCCCCTCATCTAAAAAAAGGTTCGCATTTTAGAAAGTTGAGACACCACTCATCCCTTTCTTCGTCCCACAAGAGGAATAAAGACAAACAAAGATAGGTGAGAAAATGAATTAAAATAAAAAATCAAGTTGGACCATTAAACTCGATTGTAGCCCTTGTTTATGGAGCTTTTAGCGTTTTTTTTTTCCCCAGAAAAAATTCTTAATTTTATTTCAAAGTAGAATAAAATTACATCTGCACATGTAAGGGGATCACTAGGATCCCTACATTGTCACATATTTGCTTTCGCATATAGTCATAACCAAATACAAATTACAAAACTGTAACTGTAAAAATATATCAGCAAGATACATCACAGAAAATATGGGTATCACAACCCAAATCATAAAGACACAGAACATCAAATATACTGCCGATAGCAAAGGCCTCCACCTCTGAAAACGCCGTCGCCGCCGCAAAGATCCCTAAGGACACAATACAGGTCGCCACGCAAGAGTATATTCACAGTCACCGCCTCTGCCATAAGGCTTGTGATGCAATAGAAGATCCAGCAGCCAAAAAAGCACAGGCCACCCACAGACACAAATCACATGCCAAGAAAATTGCCAGGATAAACTGCCTGCAGCTTTGGAGACACTGCATATGGAGACAGCCACACCTCCACTAAGCCCCGCGGACAACCGCCACTGCCACAATAAAACGCACGGCATCTCCAGATCGCCAGCTCCCCCATTAATGCAAGAACTGATCTCCAAGAACCAGACGCTCGGCAGTTCCAAGAACCAGAACGGCAGCACCCCAACAGTCCGATTAGCTCGAGCAAAATGGCTGCAAGTTCCACAAATCAAATGCCGACAAATTCCTCCCATGTAATCAGAACGCCGATTGCAGTATTGCTTGTGGCGCCCTTCAGCCCAGACAGGCAACGCCTGGCAAAGCCACAATCGGGCTCCATTTTTCCGCGGAGAAGCGCCAGGTTCGAGTCCCGGGCTCCATAGTTTCGCGGAGAGGGAACCTCCACCAGCATCGACACGTCGACAGAGTCGACGAAAACCACGACCCCTGCATCACGACCTTGTCCTTGAAAAGCTCGTGAAGATTAAAACCCGGCGAGAAAGATGAGATATCTGAGTAATGCGGCCATGGATTTTATTTCACGGCCATCTTCTAACGCGAAATCAGAGGCCAATGTCATCGTCAACATCTGGGCGGCCGGCCTTGAAGCCTTTCCTGAACCAGGGAACCTCCATGAGCCACAGGATCAAGATTCATGACCTAGGGTTAGGTTCCAGGAGCCTCGAAACCAGAGGCCTCCCTTCACCCTTCCCCTCTGAGCTTTTAGCGTATTAAAAACTAATATGTTATTTCTCCCATTTGTTTTATTTCCAATTTATATAAATATATACTTGTAAAACATATTAAAATATAAAAAAAAATGTATTCAAAATAATTGGGACATGTCTCCATGAGTAGGAAGACAACACTCTTAAAGGTCATTAACTTCCCTCCTCTTTGTACTCGTCCATTTTTGTTAAAAAAAAATGTAAACACAACGATAAAAGAGATCCACTCTCTTAAATTTCTTTAATGGTTATCAAAATTCTTCGTAGAACGTGTGAGTTAAAATCCATGCAACAATATTTAATTTATTTTAAGTAAACTAGCAATTGTACCTAGGGGTGCAATAAAAAACGATGTGTTGTAAGCAAAGCAAGGAGATGTGGACATATACAACAAGAAACATTATATTCTTCAAATAATTGGACATTACATTATCAAAATTTCAAAAGTAATCACGAAAATTATTACAATATTCTAATGAAATGATGAATATTATTACAATGAAAATTTCATAGTCATCCAAACCCAGATTTCCTACCACCAATAAAACGATGAAACTTAAAATCTTACCATAATTCATGGACAAGAGTGGTATATCATAAATATATTGCCCCTCTCACTCTTCTTGAATGGATAAGGCTGGGCAACAAGTCTAGGGCAAATTGCTCTGTGGTCTGGAAAGCGGTGGTGCAGCGTTTTAATTTGGTAGGTTCTGGATTAGTGTGGAGGATTGGCAATGGGCGACTCATTCGTATTGGGATGGACCCTTGGGTTGGCTGTAGGGGAGCACATGTCCTTCCTGAGGCTTTGCGGAATATTTTGGCTAGTAGAGGCTGTCATTTTCTAGCTGATGTAGAGGATCCTGGATCATCTACTCTTTGGCATCAAGGGTGGATTTCGGCACAACGTCTTGATATTCCTGATGAGTTGCAGGGAGATTGGGAGGTTTTTCTGCGAATTTTAAGACATTCGAATATTCGACTGACCAATAGGGTTGATGAACTAATCTGGGATCATCATCCCTCTGGATCATACTCCCCAAAAAATGGATATATCCAGCTGAATGTGGAAGCACATAACAGGGATTTGGTGTGGTGGTGGAAAATTCTCTGGAAATTAAAGTGTCCGGGTAAAGCAAAATTATTTTTCTGGGCTATTCTGGAAAATAAGGCTCCAACTTGGGACATTCTGCAAAAACGTTTTCTCCAGGGTCCGGGGTTCTGTTCACTATGTAGGGATGCGGAGGAGACCATTTCTCATCTTTTTGTTCACTGTCGGTTTTCTCAGGCAGTTTGGGCTAATATTTGCAAATATCTGGATTACAATGTAAGGTGGCAGGGAGAGAGCGTTCTTGAAGCGTTCCATTTGTGTTGGTCGGATCAAAAGGCCTCTTCCATCCGGGCTTTCCCCTGTATATTCGCCTGGGGTATATGGATCACCAGAAATAAGATAATCTTTCATGATTGCAGGGTTTCGATGGAGACCGTAGTGGCACAAGCTGTGGCAATTATACAGCACTTCAAGGAACCTGTTAAAGCGATTAAATTTCGTCCTGTGCGTGAGGAACATATTGACATATCCAGGCCGTGGGCTTATTTTGATGGGGCTTCACAAGACCATCAATCGTTGTGTGGAGGAGGGGGCGTCCTTTTCAAGTCTGAGTTCCATTATTTTCATATTGTGGTTGGTTTGGGGCGGGGTTCCAATAACTATGTTGAACTTATGTCTCTTAGGCTATTGATGTTATTTGCACTAGAACAAGGATGTCTATCATTACAGATATTTGGTGACTCCATGTTAGTTATCGACTGGGCAAAGGAGAAAAAACAATGTCATGTGATGGTGCTTTTACCAATTCTGGAGGAGTTGATCAGGTTAAAGCAGTCCTTTAATCAAATTACATTTTCTCATGTCTACAGGGAGAGAAATGTGATGGCTGATCAGCTTTCCAAAGAAGCGACGCATCAGCATTTGGCATTTGGCACTTGGAGGATTACTATACACTCACCAGAGGGCTCCTACAGTTATTATCACAGACCGTTTCATGAAGGTTTTGAGGCACAGAATTGAGCCATTGCACAGATTTTGATTGACAAGTGATGGTTTTACGTCTCTTATTTTGTTACAGTACTTATTTATTTATGCGGGTTGTATGGTCAACAGTATAAATAGGCTGCGTGAGCTTGCATCTGTGAAGATGGAAGATGATGTAGTGTTTGCAATGGCTCAACATTGTCGACCAAACTTTGTTCGGGTGGGCCAGGATTATCCAGATCTGTCCAAAGTTTGTTGAAGTATTCGAAAACAGCCAGGAAGAGATTGAAGATGTGCGTTTTTAAACAGGCCTGGCTCATATATTTTTGGAGAAGAGCTTAGAGGAGAGGAAGAGGACATTGCAGCTGACATTGCAGTTGATGTTAATCTTCACTTGGGTCACACTTTTAGCAGGGATTGATATCATGATATTCATGGATTTGGTTCTCTGTTTTGGTTAGACTGGTTTTGTTGATTTGGTTCTTTGTTTTTGTTCAGTATGGGACATTTGATATGATGATAATATGTGACAGTAAATTTGTGACAATGTAGGGATCTTAGTAATCCTTTTACATGTGCAGAATGTAATTTTTTCTTTTATCAAATAAAATTACGACTTTTTCCGAGGAAAAAAAAACACTAATCACTAGTAAATTATGGAAAACTAACATTATATTGTAAGAATTGAATAACTAAATCATAAGCATTCATTTTATTTGTATTCACATCATTTTAATAAGATTTTAATTGTATTCATATATAATATTTTAAGTTATTTTAATTATATATTAAGTTACACTAGAGCTTTTTACATAAAAGATAAATGAATACTAAAAATAATTTTAAAAAATAATTAAAATTAAAATATTAAATTACAGTAAATTAGTTAAATTTTAATATATTATTATAAAGGTAAATGAACATATTATTTATAATGATAAATCTATATAATGCATCATTATTTTCCTTATAAAAAATAAATGTTAAGTAGAAATAATGCAGAAGCAATGCTTACTATTTGAGTAACGATTGATATTTTAGTGGATAGTAACCATGGAAGTTAGTGAATTTACACAAAGACTCGGGAAAATGGTTTCTAATTAATCTCCTTCGGATAAATAATTGTGTTTATTGGCTTTAGTGTATTAGCAAATATTGTATAACCACATAAGAAACCTTTATGAATAATTTTTTTATAAGCGTGAATAATGTTTAGAATTCAATGATATGAAAGTTATTCACATATACAGCTTAACCCTATCTCATAAATTAGAAAATCAAACATATTAATATATTATTACAACTATTTCTGAACTTTGTTTATTAATGTATTATTATGTTGTCAAGTCGTTGCATACTCGAAATAGAACTGATGAATGAGAGACTTCACATACCCTTCAAACTTCCTTAGTCATTTACGGAGGAGGATCGGTTTGACCGAAACAGAGATCACAAAGAAAGCACGAAAGTTGCAACATAATCGGACAACTTTTTAACACCGATTCAATTCATTTTTGGAGATCTTATTGCAACTGCGTATTACCCAAAATTGACACTGTAGATTTCTCATTGCCACTGAACATACCACTGAGAAATGCACACTTCATCCAATGCATTTAATGTTAACCCATTAGCTCAAGCAACAATTCAACGTAGCATAGGATTTAGACATGCACTTAATCCAATGTTGGTAAAATTTGAACACGTCCGTTATCCATGCATGCCCTCTTTATCGATACCAACTGGCAATTAATTGTCAAATTTCCACTGCATGTCCTTTGAGCTGTCTATCAAATGTGCTCTCCCATGTCCCCATGTCCATCATCTAAGCAAATTCTGAGCAATTGGAAAGGTGATGCAATGTGCACACTTATTGGAACAAGAACAAGACCGAGCATCAATTCTTGTTTGAGCGGATCCAAGGACTCAGATCAGACATCAATTCTTGTTTGAGCGGAATCAAATCCTCTAGCAGATAGTTTAGCTCGAGCGACTATGTTGTTTGCAGGTAAATGTTCATTGAATCTTTAATGAGGTTTGAGACTTCATGGCAACCTTTCTCCTTCATTAGGAAGCTTTCAATTTTTCACTTTTACAGAGTATGTTATAGCCATGCACTCATCCACGGTTGCCATCTGCTTCCATCAAGCTTTTAAGAAGAAGTTGTATTCCAGAATGCCCATTCTCTGCTCATTTTTCACTCTTTGAACCACAAAAAATTGCATCAACATCTCCCAAATGCTCATGGTAAGTCAACAGAGTTAAACAATTTACTTTTTTCAGTAAAAGTAGTATGCTAGGGAAATGAAGATTAAAATAAATGTTTGAAAGAAGTAATATTTTACAGTACAGGTCTCGAGGATATATCACTGATATGATTACTCATTGAGTCGACCAGGAGAATCTCAGGAAAAATGCCCATATCTTGGCCCTGTCTGGTGAGAACGATGATGATGAATCGGTGTTAAACGAACTTGGCCATATCCATTCCCCACGGACTTGTAGGTAAACGAACTTAGACCCCAAAAGCTCTGAGGTTTGTGCTTGTTATTGAATGTTTTAATGCCAGAGATCTGATGGCTTTGTTATGGCGCAGAGGGAGGATGCCAGATTCATCTTCGATGCTCGCACTATTCAAAGAATGGAGCTTTTGATCTTGAGTACATTGCAATGGGGAATGCGTTCCATCACGTCGTTTTCATTCATTGATTACTTAGCTTACAGGGCTGTTCATGGCCTTGGCCGTGATGCCCCTCCAAAATCTTTGATGTCTAGAGCCATGGAACTCATTCTCAGTACCAGTGTTTCAGAAATGCCTGGGGTTACCCCTCCTCTCACAAGATCTATTGGTTTGGGGCCATATGGTGTCCTGTAGTCTGTAAGGCTATGCAGCCATGGTCAGGTAACCCCTCTACTCACCCCCCAGGAGGCTGAGTCTTTCATACTCTAGTGGTTCCATGGGTAATGGTCGCCTCCCAATCAAAGCCACAGTTTGAGACTCAAGAGTGGATTCCCACAGCCAGTCCTATATACAGGGTGATTTAAGAAGAGAAAATCCAACCACATATCTTGCAATCAAAAGACACATATTCGAGCGGCAGAAGTTATGGGTTCAATCCCATCGAACCCATTGCACAATATCAATCATATTATGATTTTGTTCTAAGAATCTAAATCTGACTGAATGGATTCTATTTTGAAATTCTAAAGATGGAATTCAATAATAACAAAAATTGAAGGCAAAGGAATTACAGTACCATGAACAGCTTGCTGCCATCATGGCCAAACTTGAGGATCTCCCCGGCATGTTTGAAAGTGCTGTTTGAGAGCTGAGCGCAGAGAGTGTAAGGCCTCCCCGTCCTGCGACTTCTTCATCTTTCACTAGACCTTAACCCATCTCGCTGTTCTTGTTGCTTCACGCAGCCGGAGCCCCAGCCTGCGACTTCTTCATCTTTCTTCATCTTTCACTGGACCTTAGCCCATGGTTAAGCTGAGGTCCCCTGGGCCATGCTGTCATTGTCGGCCGACTCTACCTCTGCGACTACGGCCTTTGTATTTGATGCTTCAACCACTACTGTGCACCAAACCTTGGCACCGAACCTGATCCAACGATGGTGATTACTCCAATCGTCGGACGACAGCATCCGATGGCTGGAGAAAAAAAATGCATTAACTCGGGGGAGTCGACTCCCATTTGTTAAACGCCTTACGGCGTAATTAAGTAATTTTTTTTCATCATCATATTAACCATTATTTTTAACAATAAAAAGGTTCATTACATTGTCTTATTTAAAAATACTTCAAATATTAAAAAAAAAATTAAAAATATTTTTTTGTAAGCAAGAAGATCCTTCTATTACGAGCCTGTTGCAGGTGCAACATTTTCCCAAAATTCAAAAAATTTTGGGACCCTCCTCTTGCTTATTTTGGTTTGACTTTTGATTTGGTTTGATGATTCTCCAGAAAGATTATTCCTAATGCCAGAAATGTTTCATTAAATTTTTCAATTTACCTTGCCATCGAATGCATTGTTGAGTATTTGAGTCGGAAGTTTAGTCATTCGCGCTTCCGCCATTGCGGAAGAGTGAAAAGCAACTAGCTCCGATATTTTTCTCCAATGAACTCTGTCTCAATCGGCTGTCATCTGGTTTTCCATCGAGACGTATTGTCTCTAAGTCTTCCGTAGTGGCGGATGGCGCATCACCTCAATTTTTCCGATTTCGTCGATTTATTTCACCGATCCTTAAAGTTTAAGTTTCTGCCATTGCGGCTTTGAAGAAGGTTGTCTGCCCAGTGGTTTGATTTTGTTTCCCACGGAACCGATGTTTTTGTTCGATTTTTTCTCTCCGATTTTTCCAAGTTGCGGAACTGAATGTGTTTTATGTTTCCCTCGTTGCGGCTCCTTATCCTCCTATCGCTCCGACGTTTAGTCTTGCGAGCTCCGATGCATTATTGGTTTCTCTCGGGTGTCTCGGTAGTTCTCCTAGTTGTTTTACCACCTGGCGTTGCGGGAGGAGATGTTCTTGTGACCTCCTATCCTTGTGTTTTCGCCGTCCGATGTTTCACCCGCCGCTTATGGTTGACCGTATATATTTGGGGTCGGGTAAGTTGATTATTCTATTGCTATTTTGGACTGTCTATATCATTTTCACTGTGCTGTCATTTTCAATCGAGCCTACCAGGACCACCCCTGTCGGTGTACCCGCGTTCCCAGGTGGCTCAACCGTGGAAGCCTAGCAGTCTTCCTCCCGTCAGTTGTGCAGCAGTGCGAGGTAGGCTCTTGTATGAATTATCCCGTTTCGTTCGAGCTGAGCGTTTTGATTATTGTTCCACGGTTAGGTTTTCACGACCGTCTTTCCTTGGTCCTCGTCGTTTACATGTATATGCTAGGGGCGTGTAGCAGAACTGTTAATGGGGAGTTTTGTGGCCCACGGGGTAGTTTTCTTCCGCGACCGCTATGATTTTCGACCCTGCACTTGATGGTTGGGGAAATTGGTGCAGACGGTCGTTACGCTGTCTGCACCAGTCTACCTCATATTTTGATGGGCCGTGCGAGGAACGTTTTTCATGGCCTCCCTGTAAAATGTTGGATTGGTTGCCCCCACTCAGGTTGCCCACATCCTCAAACCAAGGCCGCGCTTTACCTCGTTGTTTCGAAGCGACCCGGTTCATGGCCGGATTCGAAACCGAGCCGGTCCGGAGTAGCATAGCACCGCCCAACCCAAGACTGAACATAGAATGCATCTGTAGCGTTTTATTGAGGCACCCCCGTTGAGTAACTTGAATAGGTGCTCCTGCCGTCCTACGTAGCGCAGTAGTCATGGCGCCCATAAAGAGCCGGAGGTTTCCTCATTTTAATGTAGACTTCGTTTCCATCTCAAGCTTTGTTAACTAAGCCTATTTCAATGCTAGACATGAATATTAGCGTGAACATATTTGCTTCAATTAATTAACTGTCATCATGTTAAGCACAGATGAGGTAAAACACTTTACATTGTTGTCTCAATCTCTGCAATTTATACGGAAATAGCCTAACAGTTACAATTTTATACATGACAGGAAAATTCCTCCGAACTCAGAATGTATAAGCAACAAAAGAAGAAGGCCCCTGTGGTCGAAGAAGATCCCAACATAGAAGTCATCACTAAGACCGAATATATTTATGAAGATACCAAATGTATAACTGGTGTTGAGCCTGAGTATCAGTGGGGAGACATCTACAGGTTGATCACGCACCAAGAGATGCTTGATATAGGCTAGAGGAAAATGACGAAGTTCCTGCAGAGCTGCCCTCGAAAGATTGACAGACCCTTAAGCAGGATCACGACTTACTGGAGTTTGCTATTAACACGACCGAGGAATTCAAAAAGGCTGTTAGAAAGACGAAAGGAGCATGTACAGAATTCTTCAGAAGGCTCCTGATTACCTATAACCGGTGCCAAGTAAAAGCTGAGCAGAGACTGGATGTTTTTCCGGACCACAACTTGTTTGTGGAAATTTTGTAGGAAAGGTACCAAGAAGAGGAAAGCAAAATACAACACATTAAAGCTCTCGATGACCAGACCTTAAGGAATGAGTTAGATCATTCCGCAGTCAGTGTGCAGCTATTAGAAGATCAGCTTCGTTTGAGTGCAGCCAGAATTGAAGCCATTAAGAACCAGGCTGCAAAGTTCGAGATAAATATTCATTTTTTGGAACCTTCTAATTTTGAAGGCCTCGCCTCAGAGGCTTTAGCTTGGAAGAAATTTCTAAATGCCCAAGCGGGACCCTCCTCATGAATATTGGTTCATTTTTTGTAATATGTTGTAATTTTGTAAGCACTTAATGAAAGCAAAGTCTTCGAAGGCGAAAAGTTGGGGAAGCCCAAGAGCTATTCGTAGGCAGCCCAACAGTCTTATTCTTTTTCTATAAACATAAAGGACTTAGAAGAACAAGGGGCTTTTTCCCAGTAAGACAAGTAAAGAGATATTGTAAGAAGAACTACTTTTTTTGGCAATAAAGAATTATTGTTTGCCTATCGGAGAAAGTTTGGTGGGACATTCAAATGTTATGCTGTGGATTGGTGGAAGATGAACTATTTCGTTTTTCAGTTTTTTCCATTAACTGTGAGATCGTTCTAACTCTGAGGGCCTATGTTTTTGTTTGAATGATTTCTGGTTTATTCTGTGAAATTACCACCATAAGTAATGAATGTTGTTCATAAGCAATTAGCTATCTGATTGTCTAAATATCTTTAATAGTTCATGTGTTGTGTGAAGGAATATCAGCTATCTGTAATTTCTCTTTATAATGCATGTACAATATGCATTACTCATTGATAAGTTACATTTCAGCTCCCCGGGGATAGGTAGATAGTTATATTTACTTCATTTCTGTGTATGTGATTTAGATGCTTGTGAGTTCGAAGACGAAAGGTAAGAACCTGCGCATCACTTTGTGACTAATCCTTGCATCCTTTATCACCTTGCATGTTAATTAGGCATGTGCATATCATACTTTAAGTCAAAAAATACAAAATACATACGGTGGACTGGGCCACAACCGGTAAAATATTTGTTTTTGTTACTTGACCTACGGTAGTCGGACTGCAAACCGGATGGATTCCCTACACCAAACAGTCATGGGCTAATTGGGAACATTGACTCGGGAGAATCCCTTGCTGTTGTTGCCTGCGAATTTCCAAGCCTCAATATTTTTTGGCGCTAGAAGGAGGGCCGCCAGTGCATGGCTAGCCAAAGAAACCTATTTTCCCAAGATTCACCCACCAGCAATATTTTGGAAGCTTTGTCCTGACCCAAGTGCTTAAGGTATGGAGGAACTTGTAGAAGCAGACTTACAGGTTTTAGTTCCACCTTTGAAGTAAGTAAGCCCAGTTTCACCTTACGTTGCTCCTTACTCAGATTCCTGTTCTCTCACCTTTGCTCATGGCTGGTATAAATGTGAATCAGCCCAACCCACCGCCGGCTTGGAAAGCTAGATCACCTTTGAACCTAACACCTCCATTGCATAACCTACCTCAAGATTTTGAGAAGTTGCTGCCTAAGTTTGATCCCGATGAAAAGATTGTTGTGGATGACCACTTGCAAAGCTTCTATTTAGCAATAGAAGGGTTAAGGGCTGGCGAGTAAGAGGATGTTGTCTGTAGATTGTTCCCGCATACCCTTAAAGGAGCAGCAAAATCCTGGTATTTTGGTTTGCCTGCAAACTCTATTCCCGATTGGGACACCTTCGAAAGGATTTTCAGAAGTAAATACGTAGCCCAAAATACACATGCATCACTAATGAAAGGTCTTGTTTTAAAAAAAAAACAAAAGAATGAGAAGGTACATTATTTCACTCAAAGGTTTTCAACATACCTCAAGAACTTTTCTGAAACTGACAGACCCTCAGACAAGGTCTTAATTGAATATTATACCTCAGCCCTGGGACCTGAGCTGGCCATGTTTGCCAAAATGAAGGCCAGACCTACATTGGCAGAGACTTATGAAGAGGCAGAAAAGGTAGAGGTTGAAAAGGAAAGTATAGAAGATTATCCCGAGCTACCTGAGGAAAAAACTGCCGGGATAAGAGCCTTATTGCTGTCTAAACCTAAAGAGGAGCAATCACATGATTTTGAGGGAATGCTAAAAATGATTCAAAAACTCTCCAACCGAAAAATAGATCTAGAGAAAGAAAAGGAAGTTCAGAAAACTTATAAACCCTACTACCAAAAAAGGGAGGATAACAACCAATTGAAAATCCCACCACCCAGTTCGGCATCAATGAATATAACAGAGGTAGGGGAGGACAATTTCTGCACTTTTCACTAACAACCTCATTCTGAAAAGAACTATCCTCAATGGTTAAATTCGATGACATTGGTAATGAACCAACTCTTGGATTCTAAATTGACAAAAGACATCAAGGGAAAAGAAAAGAATAATAAGACCATAGAGAAACAAGAAGAGGATACCATGTTCTTATGGAACGGTGTCTCGCTTTTCGATACAGAAGGAAGCATTCTTAAACCCGAAAACATACCAAGAGCAACAAAATACATGGATCTAATAAGTAAAGACCACGCAACAATTTCAAAGATTAAGAAGTTGAAAAAGAATGTCAACAAATAGATAAATGACAATGTTAAAGATGAAACACCCGAAGTCACTACTGTCAACCAGGAAACAGAGCAAACTGACAAACATGCCAAGCTTATGGAAGGACAAGTAGATGTTAACAAAGAAAACACTGAAAAAATTGAGGAGCCTAAAAACCAAACGGGGGAAGAAGACATCGAACCAAGTTGGGAAGAAAAAGCTAAAACCCCACCTTTTCTTTTGACTTTAGAAATACTGAATCATAACGTGCATAATTGATTGGTAGATTCTGGATCATCAGTAAATGTTATGCCACTCGAAGTCTATAAAAATATTAATGGACAGCCAAAGCCTACAGCCTAGGAGGTAGTGCAACTGGACAGAACAAGTGTCAAAGTAGTGGGAGAAATGAAGAATGTTCTCATACGGTTATCTGCAAATAACAAGATTTGTCAATTTATTGACATTATGGTGGCAGACATACCGGATGGATATGGGCTTATTCTGAACCGAGATTGGTCTGCCAGGTTAAAGGGTTATTTTGCTTCGAACTGGTCTCATTTATGGTTACCTCATAAGGGTACCCCAAACCAGATTAAAATTTTGAGAGAACCTTACATGAAACATACCATCACTAAGCTGGGGGAAGGAAATGAATCTGCTGATTCTGTCCTGGGAAATTATCTAACAAAGCTTGAATTAAGACATCATACCTCAGGAAAGGCCAGTTCTAGGATTAACGCTCAGTCTGAGCTCCTTCAAATTCGTCAGGTTGATAAGGATGTCTGTAGACTAGTAGACATGGTTTCGATTTCAAAAATAGCATAATTAGACCATGGATAGCTTTTGATATACACTACAGCCCAGCCCTTTCACTCATTAGATTGAAGAATTTTTAAGGGTGGGCACACAATTTTCTTTTTTGTTTTGTACATAAATAAATGGATGTTGTTTTCCTTTTTGGTTTAATGCTTCGATGCTGTTTTCTTTTGGTTTAAAGCTTGTTGCTAGTTATTTTGGTTTTGAATAAAGAGGCAAACTTTTGGTTGCAATGGAAACATCAGGGTTCTTAATTAACTGAAATCTTGGGCAAGAGACTTTGCGTTTAACCAATAGAATGTCTTCTAGTAGGAAGTGTTCCTAATTGGCCATGTATTCATTGAAGTCCTACTTAACCCCTTGTAAATAACTCAGAATTCAGAGGTCTGGAATACTATTTCGAGGCTCCATCCATTTCACATTTAAAATGTCCAAGGGAGTGATGGCGGAGGACCCACGGAGAGAAAGCAAGGTAAACAGTTTACTATATATAAATGATCCCATGCCATGATTTTAGAAAGCCTAAAGGCCATCAAGAGTCAGAACTCCTTAAAGAAACAATCCATATCAAAGCAAAGTATCGGAAACATGACTTTCAAATTGCCAAAAGTTCCTCTCCGTCAGTGAGATGAAAAGTAAATTCTTCTCTCACACAAAAGGACACTATGGATAAAGGAGCCTGAATAAAATTCAGAAAGAAAGGCAGATGGAGGACTCAAAAGAACTAAAGTTCAAATGGCACAAAAGTGCAATGGCATGGGAATGAGGAACAAAGGGGATAGTACTGTTTACCATATGTTACAATCCTGTGGTGTCCAAGCTAGAAACTACCTAAGGACAGGGGTAAAATAAATCTCACTTATTAGGCCTCAAAAGAGTTATTCAGACTGGCAAATATTTTGACTATCTCACTACCCGAAGAATGGACCACTTTTCAATGATTTAAATGCATGGGTTAACCAACTTAGGAATACAAGCATCTAGAAGAATTCAACTTAGAGTCAGACAGTCTTTTACTAGGAAGAAGTTAAGTTAGAAATCTGGGGTTCACCAGGTAGTCGCCAATTGTTGCAACTGCAACATTTTTCCAAAACTCAAAAAATTTCGAGACCCTCCTCTTGGTTAATTTGGTTTGACTTTTGATTTGGTTTGATGATTCTCCAGAAAGATTATTCCTAATGCCAGAAATGTTTCATTAAATTTTTCAATTTACCTTGCCATCAAATGAATTGTTGAGTATTTGAGTCGGAAGTTTAGTCATTCGCGCTTCAGCCGTTGCGAAAGAGTGATAAGCAACTAGCTTCGATATTTTTCTTCGATGAACTCTGTCTCAATCGACTGTCATCTAGTTTTCCATCGAGACGTATTGTCTCTAAGTCTTCCGAAGTGGCAGATTGTCAGAACCCCAAAATTTTGAAAAATTTAAAACTTTTAAAATCACATAAAATCACATTAAATACAGTTGTTAACTGGTTGATTTTTTATGCTATTTAAATTGTAACTGAATAATTATTTAAATACTCTGTACTTTGAAAAGCATTTTTCTTTTCAGCTACTAATTATTTTTCTGTTTGAGACATAAGATGGTTTGTCGTAAAGGGCTGGGCTTACTTAGCTTTCGAGCTAACGCAACCGTTTCCTTCTGTTACAGGTATACAGGTAAGAAATAAGGTTCGATGCTAACAAGTCTCAGAAGTTTATAGTACAGATTTCTGCATACAATTTGATTAGTAAAGTTTATTCATGCTAGATAGAAATACCATGTTTCCCAAGGTATTATTTTTATTCTGCTGAAGTTTTTCCTTTGAGACTTAATACTAAGAAATTTGAATTCTATACATAGAGTTTAATAAGTCTACTTGTATCAAAATTATTACCTGTCCATACTGAAGATAAGTATAAGATTGCAATAATTACTTCTTACTTAACAACTAGCAAGGTAGGAAGATCATAACATCACCGGTTTATTTCTGTTAGTCAAAGACACGGTAATATTCCAAGTTTAAACTGCTTCTTGTTTCAGAATTTCAACTGATAAAATATTACTAATGTCGATCCATATTCTTTTACTTAAGTATTTACGCAAAACAAGTATTTCTTAATAATTTAAGAGTTGCATTCTTTTAGATCACTAACCCAGTTCAAGAGTATCATTTGGTTGAAAATCAAATGCTAATTGCATTAGTCATAGACTCATCTCATTTGATCACTTTATAAAGTCCAAGATTAATTAACAATCAAGTAGGTGAAAAGAGCATCTAAGTTATCTATCATACTTTACTCATAATGCCTTTTTATAGAAAACTTGAGTTGGAAGAGTGACAAAATCAAATTGTCACCAAGAGGATGTTAGAACTATGACTAGGATGAATTATCTCTAACCATAAACATCTAAATTATGTACTAGGACAACCAATACAAATGTTGAGTATCTTTAATAGAAACACCATTAAATGTATATACTTCAAAGAGTAGATAGGTTTATTACTTCCTTTTTTTAAAAGAAACAAAAATAGATGGTAACGTAGTTATGGTTACAACAACCTAACTACAACCCTAATCTATTCTTTTTAACTCTTAAACACATATACTAACTTCTATGCTTATGAGCACAAGGCTAAACAATAATCAAACCCTAAGATTCTATAGCGTTGTGTGTTATTATAACCATATTCTAAGATTCTATAAACCCTTTGAAATAAACCTATCTCTAAATTTAAGCAAACAAGACTATATAACAACTGTTATATAGTATGCAAGGTTTGAATATATAAGGACTAACATTGCATGGTTTATATATTGACTTAAGCGCATGATTGAAATATAATGCAGGTTGTACTAAGGTTTGAACTCCTTATGAACCTTCCAACAACGACTTAATGGGAAGAAAAATCATTGGTTTTTAACTTTTGGATGATAACCCCATGCAACAAATATTTAAAAGGCTACGTGGTCGATTGGTATCCAAGCACTGGCACTATATTACGGTGAATCTAACCCTAAACTGCCATTCTTCCTTTGTTCACGGGCCTTTGGCCGCTCTGCAAACTTTTCGGGGCCATGCTGGTATTGTGTTGACTGCCAATGCTCCTTACATTGCTCCTTCTCCTCGCGAGTTCAGATACTACACTGTGAGGGTTTTTTAGAGTGTTTATATCGTGTTGTTTGCCTCTGTGGAACCACCATTGGTTTACTTGTCTCGGTTGATGACAGTCCAACCCTTTTCTTGCACCCTCCAATGGATTTATCCTTTCAAAAATACGTGGCTGTTTCTGTTAGCTGGTCGAGTGAAAAACGATAAGAAGAAAGCTGCGACGATAGGGGTTTATCTGGGGTCTCCTTGGTGCTGTAGGGTTGAACAAAAAACCAGATGTTCTGCCATCGAATGGCAACCTCCTCGCTGGAACAGGTCACGGCTTCACTTCGAGGGCTGCCAACTGATAAGGTAAAACACTAATTTTGTTATTTTCAATGCACAGTAAATCTATATGTCATTATTTATCCTTTTATTTAAATGCTAACATTCGGCTGTAAAATAATCTCCTTGCAGGTGAACCTGCTACGCTTCGTTGCCTTCTCCGGAATCAGGGTTACGGCTCCATGACCACGGTAAGCCTTGGTCCTTCCACAGCTTATCATCTTTGTCTGCACCTTAAGGATGGCGTTGGGTTGTTACTACGACCATTCTGTCCTCGTGGTTTTTTGAGCTCTTTGTTTTAATGTTTTAAGCTATGGGTACAACCCTAGCTCTTATACAGAGTTTTCCGGCCACTGCCGTGAATGTAAAGCTTCGATTTTAATTACTGTAGGGTTTATAAAATTTGCAGGCTGTAAGCCTTCGCGTTTTTACTGTGTTAAAGAGTTTTTACAGGCTATAAGCCTGCATGCATATTTGTTTATGGCTATGGGTTATTAAATGAAACAGAGTTCAATTGTTCTTATGATTATTTGTCGAAGGTAGGGTTTTTACGCTCAGTTCTATGATATTTTGAAACTGTTTCTCCTTCTTGCATATCCTTAATGCAGTAATGGAAAGCTTAAAAGTAAAAACATGCTTACTGTGTTTTATTTAATAACCCAGCCGTAATAAGAATATTACTAGTTCTTCTTATTAAATAAAATTTAATGATGAAGAGACATCTGTCTCGTTAGGTTACTGCTTAGGTTTAAATACTTAAGCTCGATTGTCGAGCGTCCTGTACTCATACTTTTTCTTTTTGGTACAGATATACCTTTGATTTATTTAATGCATTATTACTTGTTTTAGATCTGTACAATATATAAATAGCCTTCAGGCTCAGTACAGCCTTATAATATTGTTTTTATAATGCGGCTGTAATGAATAATTGTCCATTTTTCTTTTTTTTAATTATTACTTATTTGCAATAATTAGAGATCTAGGGTTTTAACCTTGTTCTGCAGTTTGTGAACAACACCTGTTTTTATATTTTGATATTAAGTATTATAATGCTACTCTTTTGTAG
>LPNX010522424.1:81169-92815 GCA_001517045.1 Pseudotsuga menziesii | reverse complement strand
ATACTTGGACTATCTTTTCATTTTTACAGCTAGTATTTCCAGAAAACAAAGTTACAGTACTAGAATAGTTTTAAGACTGTAGAAAGATAGCTCATGAATTATAGAGAAAGACACTTGTAGTAGCTGCAAGTAAAGTAGGGAACTCAGTTCAGAAGAATACTACTTCTCATCACTGAGATACTGTGCTAGAGTACGGTCTGGTGATACCAGATGTGGAAAAACACAGTGATTACTAACAGGTTTAACTACTGGTATTCTGAGGTACTAACTTTACTGAACTAACTAATTACTCAGACATATAAATAAACATAACATTCATCCATTCATACTCAGAAAACATAAAGAAATGAATGACAAAACCTGTTTAAGCTGTGGACAACAACAGCAATGGGAGGCTGTTCCTCCCTACCAACTCCTGGAGAGCGCTCAGACAGCGACTTCTTAGGACCCCCGAGCTTGCTCTGGTCTCTCTGGCTGGAACTAGGTGCAGCAAATCAGATACTAGTCTTCAACTCAGTATTAACTCAGAACTATCAGTCAGTTCTCTCAGCCTAAATAGCTGTAATCAAAATCAAGTTACTGCAGCAATCCACTCAAAACACTTCCTTACTGTTTTCCCTCTTTCCTCAATGAAATTCCTGAATAACATTCACCTGAATGAATTCTCTCTGGAATAAAATCTGAGCAGCCTTAGCTCTCTTCATTAAGTACTTTTAAAAGATTGCCTAGGTCTTAGTTGGGTTAATTGTCATTTAATGAGCCACCTGCTCTGATTCCACTTTCTTGGGGAATCATGACCCCAAATATAGGGAAGTTGCCACCTGCAACTTAGGAAGTGTTTGAGGATGCTGCCACTTGTCTTTTGCCTTTCCACCTAGTTCCATCCACCAGTTTGACCAGTAACCTCTTTTAACAGCTCTCCCATGCAGTTGTCTCCATAATTTATTTATTATTAATAAAATATTCTGAATTACACTCCATAACTGTTGACTCTGCTGAGTCATCAATCCCTACTTAGGATTAAGTTTAACATAATGTCTCAGAAATATAATAAAACAAATTACATAATTTTACAAAAATTGGGGTATGTCACATACACACCCCCTTAAAATGTAACATCGTCCTCGATGTTACTTATTCTTCTTCTTCAGGAACCTCCTGGAACAGATTCGGGTATGCTTCCCACATCTTACTTTCCAGTTCCCAAGTAGCTTCTTCAGGACTAAGGTGCTTCCATTGCACCTTCAGCTGTCCAATTGTGCAGTTCCGCAGAGTAATCTCCCTCCTCCCGAGGATACAATTTGGTTCCACCAGAACTTCCCCTTCTGGTTCTACCTGTACAACGTTCCAATCAATCACATGAGTAGCATCATGAACATACTTTTTCAGAACATAAATATGAAAAACATTGTGTACTTTTAAATTAGGTGGTAATGCTAGCTGATATGCTACTTGACCAACTCTAGATAAAATTTCAAACGGACCACAGTAACGTGGCGCTAATTTTGCACAACTCCCCAATCTTAAGGAGCTCTTCTTTGGTCTTACCTTTATGAACACATGTTCACCCACCTGGAACTCTTTAGGAGTTCTTTTCAAATCTGCTTGGCTCTTTTGCCGATCCTGGGCAACCTTCAAGTTCTCCTGCACTTGTTTTACAATCTGTTCCATTTCTTTTAATAGTTCGGGCCCCAACACTAATATATCTACTAGATTATTCCAGGAGATAGGAGTGTTACATTTACTCCCATACAGAATTTCAAAAGGACTGAACTTAGCTGATGATTGATAATTATTATTGTATGCAAATTTCGCTAAATGCAAATAATCCTCCCACTTACCTGACTGATCCTTAACATACATTCTTAACAGATCTTCCAACACTTGATTAACTCTTTCAGTCTGTTCGTCCGTTTGAGGATGGAAAGAAGTGTTGAAATTCAGTGTGGTGTTTAATCCTTTAAACACGGATTTCCATAAATTCCCTGTGAATTTAGGATCCCTGTCTGAAATAATAACTTTCGGTACACCATGTAGCCGAAAAATATGTTTTAAGAAAATGTCTGCTATATTTGCAGCCTTGTAAGTGGTTTTAACAGGAATAAAATGTGCTGCTTTACTTAATTTATCCACTACCACCATAATTGAATCATTCTGATTTTGATTTCTACGTAATCCAGTAATGAAATCTAAGCTGATTATTTCCCACTTCCAGCTAGGAATAGGCAAGGGTTGCAACAACCCAGCTGGATGTTGATGTTCTGTCTTTACTTGTTGACAGTCCAAACATCTAGCTATATATTCAGCTACTTCAGATTTCATGTTAGGCCAGAAATAATCTTTTCTCAACATTATTTGCCTCATCTGTAATGATTACAGCATAGGCCTTGCATCCTTTCCTGACTGCTCTTTTGAGCTGCAAGGCAGAGATCTGCCTAACCACAGTCCTCCTAGGAATACCTTTAACTATTACAAGCTGTTCATTATTATTTACACATGTAAACGTTTTATCAAAACAATTTAAAACCATCCTGTGTTGTTCTAACCAGTCCATACCTATAAGTATGTCATACGAACCAAGTGGCAAAACATTTAATTTAACAGTAGTTTGAAAATCATTCATATCTAAAACACATTCTTTAACATAACAATTTACCTTCCTTTTTGCCCCTGTGGCTAGTTGAACTAGCCAAGAGTTATCAAACTTTTCAACTTTCAGATGACACTTTTCTACTATCTGCGGTGAAATATAACTTAGGCTAGCACCTGGATCTATCAAAATAGTTACAGGAGTTTTGTTAACCATACCTTCTACTTCCACCATGGAAGTTTGGTACTCAGCTTGGCGATTTTCCAATGCTACATTGATCTGGGGCATAGTCCTTGCAAAGTCTCCAACTGTCATTTCATCTTGTATTGTATGAATATTGTTGTTTGGATTCTTTCGGTTTGGGCAAACTGAAGCATAGTGTGGGCCATTGCACTCCCAACACTTAACAGGTTCCTTCCTTTCGAAATTCTTAGTAAAATTTCCATGATTGTTGGAAACCTCCTTGCCGCCCTTAAAATTATTGGAGTTATTTGAAGCACCATTTTTGCTTCCCTGAAAGTTCTTACTATTAGAAGGGTTTCTATTTTTGTTGTTTCTGAAATTTTTCTGGGGTACATACTCCTTTTTCTTGAATTCAGACTGATTACCATTCTTTTTAGCCTTCCAATTGGCTATTCCTTCCTTCTTTTTGTTCTGTTCAAAACAAAAATTAGCTTTTCGCATGGCTTCTTCCAGAGTTTTGGGGTTATCATATTCGATTCTGTCTTTTATATGGTATGGCAGGCAGCTGAGAAACCGCTGTACCTTTGGTTTCTCATCAACTAAATACGGCACATACCTTAACAGACTTATTACCCCAGTGCATGGCTGGCCAAGGAAACCTATTTTCCCAAGATTACCCCACCAGCAATATTTTGGAAGCTTTGTCCTGACCCAAGTGCTTAGGGTTTGGAGGAACTTGTAGAAGCAGATTTACAGGTTTTGGTTCCACCTTTGAAGTAAGTGAGCTCGGTTTCACCTTACGTTGCTCCTTACTCAGATTCATGTTCTTTCACCTTTTCTCATGGCTGGTATAAATGTGAATTAGCCCAACCCACCGCCGGCTTGGAAATCTAGATCACCTTTGAACCTAACACCTCCATTGCACAACCTACCTCAAGCTTTTGAGAAGTTGCTGCCTAAGTTTGATCCTGATGAAAAGATTGCTGTGGATGACCACTTGCAAAGCTTCTATTTAGCAATAGAAGGGTTAAGGGCTGGGGAGTACGAGGATGTTGTCTGTAGATTGTTCCCGCATACCTTTAAAGGAGCAGCAACATCCTAGTATTTCGGTTTTCTTGCAAACTCTATTCCCAATTGGGACACCTTCGAAAGGATTTTCAGAAGTAAATACGCAACCCAAAAGACACATGCATCACTAATGAAAGGTCTTGTTTAAAATAAAAATAAAAATGAGAAGGTACATTATTTCACTCAAAGGTTTTCAACATACCTCAAGAACTTTTCTGAAACTAACAGACCCTCAGACAAGGTCTTAATTGAATATTATACCTCAGCCCTGGGACCTGAGCTGGCCATGTTTGCCAAAATGAAGGCCAGACCTACATTGGCAGAGACTTATGAAGAGGCAGAAAAGGTAGAGGCTGAAAGGGAAAGTATAGAAGATTATCCCGAGCTACCCGAGGATAAAATTGCCGGGAGAAGAGCCTTATTGTTGTCTAAACCTAAAGAGGAGCAATCACATGATTTTGAGGGAATGCTAAAAATGATTCAAAAACTCTCCAACCGAATAATAGATCTGGAGAAAGAAAAGGAAGTTCAGAAAACTTATAAACCCTACTACCAAAAAAGGGAGGATAACAACCAATTGAAAATCCCTCCACCTAATTCGACATCAATGAATATAACAGAGGTAGGGGGGGACAATTTCTGCACTTTTCACCAACAACCTCCTTCTGAAAAGAACTGTCCTCAATGGTTAAATTCGATGACATTGGTAATGAACCAACGCTTGGATTCTAAATTGAAAAAAGACAGCAAGGGAAAAGAAAAGAATAATAAGACCATAGAGAAACAAGAAGAGGATACCATGTTATTATGGAACGGTGTCTCGCTTTTCGATACAGAAGGAAGCATTCTTAAACCCGAAAACATACCAACAGCAACAAAAGACATGGATCTGATAATTAAAGGCCACGCAACAATTTCAAAGATTAAGAAGTTGCAAAAGAATGTCAAGAGACAGATAAATGACAATGTTAAAGATGAAACACCCGAAGTCACTACTGTCAACTAGGAAACAGGGCAAACTGACAAACAGGCCAAGCTTATGGAAGGACAAGTAGATGTTAACAAAGAAAACACTGAAAAAATTGAGGAGCCTAAAAACCAACCGGGGGAAAAAGACATCGAACAAAGTTGGGAAGAAAAAGCTAAAAGCCCACCTTTTCTTTTGACTCTAGAAATACTGAATCATAACGTGCATAATTGCTTGGTAGATTCTGGATCATCAGTAAATGTTATGCCACTCGAAGTCTGCAAAAAGATTAATGGGCAGCCAAAGCCTACAACCTGGGAGGTAGTGCAACTGGACAGAACAAGTGTCAAAGTAGTGGGAGAAATGAAGAATGTTCTCATACGCTTATCTACAAATAACAAGATTTGTCAATTTATTGACATTATGGTGGCGGACATACCGGATGGATATGGGCTTATTCTGAACCGAGATTGGTCTGCCAGGTTAAAGGGTTATTTTGCTTCAGACTGGTCTCATTTATGGTTACCTCATAAGGGTACCCCAAACCAGATTAAAATTCTGAGAGAACCTTACATGAAACATACCATCACTAAGCTGGGGGAAGGAAATGAATCTGCTGATTCTGTCCTGGGAAATTATCTAACAGAGCTTGAATTAAGACATCATACCTCAGGAAAGGCCAGTTCTAGGATTGACGCTCAGTCTGAGCTCCTTCAACTTCCTTAGGCTGATAAGGATGATTGTAGACTAGTAGACATGGTTTCGATTTCAAAAATAGCACAATTAGACCATGGATAGGTTTTGATCTACACTACAGCCCAGCCCTTTCACTCGTTAGATTGAATTTTTTTTAAGGGTGGGCACACAATTTTCTTTTTCGTTTTGTACATATATAAATGGATGTTGTTTTCCTTTTTGGAATAATGCTTCGATGTTGTTTTCTTTTGGTTTAAAGCTTGTTGCTAGTTATTTTAGTTTTGAATAAAGAGGCAAACTTTTGGTTGCAATGGAAACATCAAGGTTCTTAATTAACTGAAATCTTGGGCAAGAGACTCTGCGTTTAACCAATAGAATGTCTTCTAGTAGGAAGTGTTCCTAATTGGCCATGTATTCATTGAAGTCCTACTTAACCCCTTGTAAATAACTCAGAATTTAGAGGTCTGGAATACTATTTCGAGGCTCCATCCATTTCACATTTAAAATGTCCAAGGGAGTGATGGCGAAGGACCCACAGAGAGGAAGCAAGGTAAACAGTTTACTATATATAAATGATCCCATGCCATGATTTTAGAAAGCCTAAAGGCCATCAAGAGTCAGAACTCCTTAAAGAAACAATCATATCAAAGCAAAGTATCGGAAACATGACTTTCAAATTGCCAAAAGTTCCTCTCCGTCTGTGAGATGAAAAGTAAATTCTTCTCTCACACAAAAGGACACTATGGATAGAGGAGCCTAAATAAAATTTAGAAAGAAAGGCAGATGGAGGACTTAAAAGAACTAAAGTTCAAATGGCACAAAAGTGCAATGCCATGGGAATGAGGAACAAAGGGGATAGTATTGTTTACCATATGTTACAATCCTGTGGTGTCCAAGCTAGAAACTACCTAAGGACAGGGGTAAAATAAATCTCACTTATTAGGCCTCAAAAGAGTTATTCAAACTGGCAAATATTTTGAGTATCTCACTACTCAAAGAATGGACTGCTTTTCAATGATTTAAATGCATGGGTTAGCCAACTTAGGAATACAAGCATCTAGAAGAATTCAACTTAGAGCTAGACAGTCTTTTACTGGGAAGAAGTTAAGTCAGAAATCTGGGGTTCACCAGGTAGTCACCAATTGTTGCAGCTGCAACATTTTCCCAAAATTCAAAAAATTTCGAGACCCTCCTCTTGCTTATTTTGGTTTGACTTTTGATTTGGTTTGACGATTCTCTAGAAAGATTATTCCTAATGACATAAATGTTTCATTAAATTTTTCAATTTACCTTGCCATCGAATGCATTGTTGAGTATTTGAGTCGGAAGTTTAGTCATTTGCGCTTCTGCCGTTGCGAAAGAGTGATAAGCAACTAGCTCCGATATTTTTCTCCGATGAACTCTGTATCAATCGGTTGTCATCTGGTTTTCCATCAGGACGTATTGTCTCTAAGTCTTCCGTAGTGGCAGATGGCGCATCACCTCAATTTTTTCGATTCCGTCGATTTATTTCACCGATCCTTAGAGTTTAAGTTTCCGCCGTTGCGGCTTTGAAGAAGGTTGTCTGCCCGGTGGTTGGATTTTGTTTCCCACAGACCCGATGTTTTTGTTCGATTTTTTATCTCCGATTTTGCTGAGTTGCGGAACTGAATGTCTTTTACGTTTCCTTCGTTGAGGCTCCTTATCCTCCTATCGCTTCGACGTTTAGTCTTGCGAGCTCCGATGCGTTATTGGTTTCTCCCGGGTGTTTCGGCAGTTCTCCTAGTTGTTTTACCACCTGACATTGTGGGAGGAGATGTTCTTGTGACCTCCAATCCTTGAGTTTTCGCCATCTGATGTTTCACCCACCGCTTATGGTTGACCATATATATTTGGGGTCGGGTAAGTCAATTATTCTATTGCTATTTTGGACTATCATTGTCATTTTCGTTGTGCTGTCATTTTCGATCGAGCCTACCAGGACCCCCGCTGTCAGTGTAACCGCGTTCCCAGGTGGCTCAACCGTGGAAGCCTAGCATTCTTCCTCCCGTCAGTTGCGCAACAGTGCCAGGTAGGCACTTGTATGCATTATCCTGTTCCGTTCGAGCTGAGCGTTTTGATTATTGTTCCACGGTTAGGTTTTCACGACCGTCTTTCCTTAGTCCCCGTCGTTTACATGTATATGCTAGGGGCGTGTAGCGGAAATTTCAGTGGGGAGTTTTGTGGCCCATGGGGTAGTTTTCTTCCACGGCCATTATGATTTTCGACCCTGCACTTGATGGTTGGGGAAATTGGTGCAGACGACCGTTACGCTATCTGCACCAGTCTGCCTTAGTATTTTGATGGGCCGTGCGGGGAAGGTTTTTCATGGCCTCCCTGTAAAATGTTGGACTGGTTTCCCCCACGCAGGTTGCCCACATCCTCAAACCAAGGCCGCGCTTTACCTCGTTGTTTCGAAGCGACCCGGTTCATGGCCGGATTCGAACCCGAGCCGGTCTGGAGTAGCATAGCACCGCCCAACCCAAGACTGACCGTAGAATGCATCTGCAACGTTTTATTGAGGCGCCCCCATTGAGTAACTTGAATAGGTGCTCTTGTCGTCCTACGTAGCGCAGTAGTCATGGCGCCCATAGAGAGCCCGAGGTTTCCTCATTTTAATGTAGACTTCGTTTCCCTCTCAAGCTTTGTTAACTAAGCCGATTTCAGTGCTAGACAGGAATATTAGCGTGAACATATTTGCTTCATTTAATTAACTGTCATCATGTTAAGCACAGATGAGGTAAAACACTTTACATTGTTGTCTCAATCTCTGCAATTTATCCAGAAATAGCCTAACAGTTACAATTTTATACGTGACAGGTAGATTCCTCCGAACTCAGAATGTCTGAGCAACAAAAGAAGAAGGCCCCTGTGGTCGAAGAAGATCTCGACATAGAAGTCATCACCAAGACCGAATATATTTATGAAGATACCAAATGTATAACTGGTGTCGAGCCTGAGTATCAGTGGGGAGACATCTACAGGTTGATCACGCACCAAGAGGTGCCTGATATAGGCTAGAGGAAAATGACGAAGTTCCTGCAGAGCTGCCTCGAAAGATTGACAGACCCAAGCAGGATCATGACTTACTGGAGTTTTCTATTAACACGGCCGAGGAATTCGAAAAGGCTGTTAGAAAGACGAAAGGAGGATGTACAGAATTCTTCAGAAGGCTCCTGATTACCTATAACCGGTGCCAAGTAGAAGCTGAGCAGAGACTGGATGTTTTTTCGGACCACAACTTGTTTGTGGAAATTTTGCAGAAAAGTTACCAAGAAGAGGAAAGCGAAATACAGCACATTAAAGCTCTCGATGACTAGACCTTAAGGAATGAGGTAGATCATTCCGCAGTCAGTGTGCAGCTATTAAAATATCAGCTTCGTTTGAGTGCATCCAGAATTGAAGCCATCAAGAACTAGGTTGCAAAGTTCGAGATAAATATTCATTTTTTGGAACCTTCTGAGTTTGAAGGCCTCACCTCAGAGGCTTTATCTTGGAAGAAATTTCTAAATGCCCAAGCAGGACCCTCCTCGTGAATATTGGTTCATTTTTTGTAATATGTTGTAATTTTGTAAGCACTCAATGAAAGCAAAGTCTTGGAAGGCGAAAAGTTGGGGAAGCCCAAGAGCTATTCGTAGGCAGCCCAATAGTCTTATTCTTTTTGTATAAATATAAAGGACTTAGAAGAACAAGGGGCTTTTTCCTAGTAAGACAAGTAAAGAGATATTGTAAGAAGAACTACTTTTTCATGCAATAAAGAATTATTGTTTGCCTGTCGGAGAAAGTTTGGTGGGACATTCAAATGTTATGGTGTGGATTGGTGGAAGATGAACTATTTCATTTTTCAGTTTTTTCCATTAACTGTGAGATCGTTCTAACTCTGAGGGCCTATGTTCTTGTTTGAATGATTTCTGGTTTATTTTGTGAAATTACCACCATGAGTAATGAATGTTGTTCATAAGCAATTAGCTATCTGATTGTCTAAATATATTTAATAGTTCATGTGTTGTGTGAAGGAATATCAACTATCTGTAATTTCTCTTTATCATGCATGTACAATATACATTACTCATTGATAAGTTACATTTCGGCTCCTCGGGGATAGGTAGATAGTTAGATTTACTTCATTTCTATGTATGTGATTTAGATGCGCGTGAGTTCAAAGACGAAAGGTAAGAACCTGTGCATCACTTTGTGACTACTCCTTGCATCCTTTATCACCTTGCATGTTAATTAGGCACGTGCATATCATACTTTAAGTCAAAAAATACAAAATACATACGGTGGACTGGGCCGCAACCAATAAAACCTTTATTTTTGTTACTTGACCTACGGTAGCCGGACCGCAAACCGGATGGATTCCCTACACCAAACAGTCACGGGCTAATTGGGAACGTTGACTGGGGAGAATCCCTTGCTGTTGTTGCCTACGAATTTCCAGGCCTCAACGGAGCCTTAAGCAAACAAATATATAATTACATCAAAAACCAAGCTCTTCTATTTCTGGGAAAACAAACTTGGGGATCAATCTGGCAGTCTCCTTCGAAAGGAAACAAGACTGAACCAGAAGGATCTAGAAGTTTTCAAAATTCTTAACAAGGTATCAAACATAAAAACAGAAAAGTAGATCAAGTATTCAGAAAACATAGACAAAAGATAAACAAACACTACCCAGGAACCTATTCATTCGAAAAGATGATCATGGGGCTCGAGCTTTAACCATATCTTCTTGGCTATTTCAGCTTGATTGTCCATTATCTTATTCATAATCAGCATCATTTGATCCTGCTGCAGAAGAATTTTCCCATGCTGCTCATCCTTTTCGGCAAGCATTTTACCTAGGATGAATTTTTGAGACCATTGTAGCTCCAGAGACTTTTGGGAAAGGGTCAGTCTGCCCCTGGAGGTGCCAGGGTCCGGCAAAATCTCCTAAAACTCTTTCCTAATTTCTGTTGGACCCAGACATCTGCAAACCGAAGCAGCTTCATTCTCAGCCTTCTGAATGGTAGTGCGAATTGAATATGGGAGCTCCTTTTGGAACTTGTTGCTTTTCTCCACGATCAGCTTCTGGAAGCACAATGGGGGAGCCATTGGCTTGTGCCAATCAAACCCCTGTGCCGAAGAGACAGAGCGAGTACACTTGCGAGGCGACATTGGAGCAAGCAGCGCGGCTGTGAGCAAACACAAATAGGGAGCGAGTATAGGAGAGGAGAAAACACTCAACGAAGAGGCCAAATGTATCCGACCACCCACCCATTGCCAATCCGAGGGGGAAAGGTATCTAACCACCGAGGGAAAAGAAGAACCGACAAGAACAGACAAAAAACTAGCAAGGAAAACAAGGATGAAAACAAAGAACAGGCTAGAGTTTACCTCCTCCAGATAGCTAAACCAATTATCATAGCGGAATAATAGCCAAGGCGGAATAGGAGCATTCTCCCTAGCGATGAGTGAACAACCATTGAAGCACCAACAATGATTGACCAGGGTGCTATTTAAGCTCAAATACCTGAGTTGATGATCTATTATGGCGGAGCAATGCATGTCCTTCCCCGAAATCATACCTTGACCTGCCATGATTTTCCCACAACGAGCAATATCAGTGCCTTGATGGAATGTACCAATGTCTGGATGCTCCATGATTTCCTTGCAGAGAGGCAATGAAGATTGAGCCTTCTGCTCGTGTGAGCTGTTAAGTCGCATGTTCTTAAGGTGAGTGGCCGCTGCCATCTGTGGCTCTACACTCCACGTGCCTCTCATCGTGTCCGAAAGCCACATCGCATAACACCCGCTGTGGGGGTCTTTTAAAAATATAAATATGAGCAAAATATTTAATTAAATAACATAATAAAATTATAATGTTATTTATTTAAATTTTAGAATATTACTAAAATTTATTTTTTTATTGATTATTATATTAATTTTATTTAAGTTAAAATTCAATATTTTATATTATTTGATTTTATTAGTTATTTTAAAATAAAAAATTACATAAATCATAAAAATTGAAAATTAATAAACAATCACAAAAATAAATAATAAACATATTTACTTATAAATAAATAAAGATGATTATTAGTTTATCTTATTACATCTATTTTTTTAATAACTAAAGTATAGTTTT